>BQNB010028462.1:0-53158 GCA_026074375.1 Tanacetum coccineum
CGGTAATCCTAGCCCTAATAGTAATGTCAGTGGAGGGTGGTGGTATAACAGGCTCTATTCCCTCAGGTGGGAAAACAGGCCTATTAACAGGTACAACAATAGCAGAGTCGGCCGGAGCTAAGTGTTCCTCCTCCTCCTCCTCATCATCATCCTCATCCTCACCATCAGCGTCATCCCGAGATGAATCGCCATCATCATCATCTCCATCATCTCCCCCATCTATAGGATAGTCGACCGGACCATCCTCTGTCTCATCATCCTTGTACTCCTCTGGATCCTCCTCGGGATCCAACTTAGTAACATATCCGGGTGACTCAGCAGTAGGTGAATCATCAAGAGGTAATGGCTGCTCCTCATCTGGAAACTCATGCTCATCCTCTAATGGTATATGTTAGGAATAATTATAATACTTAGTTTCTACTAGTAGGTATGTAGTTCCTACTGGTAGAGTAGTAGTTCCTACTGGCAGGTATGTAGTTCCTGCTGGTAAGGTTATTATCATAGTTAGTCCTGGTAGAGTCAAATATTTATTCCAGGATAAGATTTTAGTTATTGTTGGACAGATGAGGATATGCATAGCTAAATAAGAAGATTAAGTGCTGATGTCAGTTTCCTAATTATTTAGCAACCCATTTTAATTCTTTGACTAAGTTTTTAATACTATGTTGACTGGAATTTGTGGACTGGATTAGTTTTCTTTGTAACATCTTATCGGTTGCTCTATTATATAAGAGGACATAGACTATGATTAGGACACCTGAAAAACATGTTTCATTATCATAGAATGATCCATAGAGGATCATTGTTTAGTAAACTCTTTTGAACTCTGTTTGTTTATTTTCCGCATTAACAATAGTTTCATTGTTTGAGTCTATTCATAGAGTTACTTGTGATTACAATAAGTGCTCTAACAACCTTAACAGGCTTAAAAGATCGTATCTTAGGGCTGGACTACAATTGGTATTCAGAGCCTGGAGAGGTCTATGTAACGAAAAAGTTTACCGATCTCCATTGAACCTTCATATTGACTTCACAATCACATCTTTACATTCATATAGGCCATCACTTTAAGTACCTATGTGCTCTTTCCCATAAACAACTGTGTGCCTGTGTGTTCTGAGCATCTACCTCTGAACCAGTATTTGAGTCTCTAAACCATTCTCAAATTCTTAAATGACTACAAACCCTCACAAAAACCTCACAATCTTAACAACTAACAACAGTATCACACAACCACTGTCTCAAATAATAATGCCAAATTTCCTTACTTAAAGAAGGAAGAATATGAGACTTGGGCCATGAAGATGGAGTATTGGATCATGAATAGTGATCACAATTTGTGGAATATTGTTCTAAATGGAAACAACAGGAAAAGAACAGGAAGCGATATAAAAGGAAAATTAATAGTCTTCACTCTGTTTTCAGTATGAGGACATATTGCTGTCAAAGAGAGACAAAAGCAAGAAACAATTTTGCTTCAGTCTCTTCCTGAAGATTCCACATGCTGACTTTCATCATCTTGATGATGCAAGGGTATTTGGTTGCTGTTAAAGCAGATTTGGATGGTAATGAGGAGTCCCAAGAAAATGGAGGAAGTCAATGCTTAAAGCAGGAGTTTTCTACTTTTAAGATAATGAATCAGAGGGTTTACATAAGGGGTATGACATGTTTCAGAAGATTTTAAGTCAACTCAATCAGATGCAAGCTAAGCCTGACAATGAAGATTGCAATATAAAGTTTCTCAGAGCTCTTCCACCTTCTTGGTCACATGTGGCAATCACTCTTAAAACAAAGGGTGGTCTTGATTACCTAAGCTTTGATGATCTGTACAACAAGCTTAGGAATCTTGATAAATTAAAATTGTCGATGTGAAAGGTGGTTCAAGCTTTGTTCTATGAGGTTACTCTGCTCCTACCATTCAGCCTTGTTAGTGTGCTAGTACTAATTCAATGCGGTCATATCCTGATCAATCCCATTCAACCACTTGTAACTTACTGATTCAATCATTCCTGCCGCTTCAAGCAATGTGATTGAAAGTGTTCTCCATTCCTTTGTTGCTGAAAGTGATCTACAACAGCAGATCACTTATGAAGATTTTGATCAAATTGGGAAGATAGACTTGGAGGAACTAGACATCAAATGGCAGATGGCAATGCTTTCTATTCGAATCAATAGATTTGAAAAGAAGGCTGGTAGAAAATTCAAGTTTAATAACAAAGATGCTGCCAGGTTTGATAAAAAGAAGGTCAGGTGCTATCAATGTATTCATCCTCAATCATAGATACTTGGAGATCTCACTTCACCTGTTCAGACAAGAGGTACATTGAAGAAGTCTAAATTTGGTGCAAGTGCTTTTGTTAGCTATGTTCATGATCAACAAAGGAACAATCACACAGACTATTTACATTGTCTGTTTGCTTGTTTTCTATCACAACTTGAACCAAGCAGTGTTGCTCAAGCTCTTAATGATCCTGCTTGGGTTGAAGCTATGCAAGAGGAGATGCAACAGTTTATTAATCAGAAGGTATGGAAGCTTGTCCCTCTACCTGCTGGGAAAATTGCTATTAGGACAAAATGGATTCTGAAGAACAAAAGAGATGCCAGAGGAATAGTAGTAAGGAATAAAGCCAGATTGGTGGCTCAAGGTCATAGGCAAGAGGAGGGCATTGACTATGATGAGGTATTTGCTCCAGTTGCTAGAATTGAAGCTATTAGACTATTCTTAGCATTTGCCTCATATATGGGTTTTATGGTATATCAAATGGATGTGAAGAGTGCCTTCCTTTATGGGGAAATTGACGAAGAAGTTTATGTTACTCAACCTAAGGGATTTGAAGATCCTCATTTCCCTAAGCATGTTTACAAAGTTGTGAAAGCTTTGTATGGTCTTCATCAAGCACCAAGGGCCTGGTATGCAAGATTGTCTACTTTTCTGTTAAAGCATAATTACAGAAGAGGTACAATAGACAAAACTCTCTTTATTAAGAAGAATTCCAGGGATATAATTCTAGTACAGGTCTATGTGGATGACATTATTTTTGGGTCTACAAAGAAGGCCTGGTGTGATGAATTTGAGGTGTTGATGAAAGGAGAATTTGAGATGAGTGCTATGGGTGAGTTAACATTTTTCTTAGGATTGCAAGTTAAGCAGAAGCCTGATGGGATCTTTATCAGCCAAGACAAGTATGTCCAGGACATGCTTAAGAAATTTGATATGGAAAGTGTGAGAACTGCAACAACACCCTATGAAGCTTCAAAGCCTAAATCCAAGGATGAACCTGATGATGCTGTTAATGTTCATTTATACAGATCCATGATAGGTTCCCTCATGTATTTGACAGCTTCAAGGCCTGATATTATGTTTGCAGTGAGTGCTTGTTCTAGACACCAGGTTACACCTTTGACTTCCAATTTGAATGCAGTCAAGAAGATCTTTAAGTATCTTAAAGGCCAACCAAAACTAGGTCTATGGTACCCAAGAGATTCTCCTTTTGTGTTGGAAGCATATAGTGACAGTGACTATGCTGGTTCACATGGTGATAGAAAATCCACAACTGGTGGATGTCAGTTCCTGGGTAGAAGGTTGATCTCATGGCAGTGTAAAAAGCAAACCATTGTGGCTACTTCTTCAACTGAAGCAGAATATGTTGCAGCTGCTAACTGTTGTGGTCAGGTACTTTGGATTCAAAATCAAATGCTTGATTATGGGTTCAATTTTATGAACACAAAAATCTTTATTGATAATCAAAGTACCATCTGCATTGTTAAAAACCCAGTTTTTCACCAAAGAACAAAGCACATAGAAATTAGGCACCATTTTATAAGAGATACAAATGAGAAAAATCTTATTCAGGTGCTTAAGATTCACACAGATGAAAATGTGGCTGATTTATTGACCAAAGCCTTTGATGGACCTAGATTCAATTATTTGGTGGTCCACATTGGGATGCTCAATCCCTAAGTGCTAGGCTTGAGGGGAGGATTTGAGTCCAAGGGGAGGACTGTTGTTGTAAAATTTTCTCAATAGTTGGTTTTTCGTTTGTTTTACCACTTAGTTTTTATTGTTACAATATTTTTTTTTCTACTGATAGTTTAGATATTACTCCTAGTATGTTGTTAGTTAATTCTGATAGTTAATTTTTCCTTTTAATTGTATATGGTTTGTGTGTTTTGGTCTAACCTTTTGCAGATGCATCATTAATGAGGGTTGTTTAGCACTTTTCAAGTGTTATTCATGGACAGTGTGGCCTTTTTTTGATGTTAAAGAATTCATTCTGGTTGGCTAAGTGTTTCTTCTAGTGGTGCAAGAGTTCCTACTGGTAGCTTTACTAGTTCCTACTGGTTAACCACTTCCTACTGGTTATGTTAGTTTTCTTTAGGGTTGACTTTTCTTTGAGCGGGTATATTAAATTGAGATTTATTTTAATTCAAAGTTCTAGTTGAGATAATTAGGCATTTAATTCATCAAAGGGTCACCAATTTAAAGGGATGATTCCTATTTTCTCTCATTTTAATAGAGTTACCTTTTACATCAAACCCTAATTTTTACAAGCTCTTTACTCGTTCCACTCACTCTTTGAAAACTCGATTCCCTCTCTCTACCAGTAGTAACTCTCCATTGCGATCATCCACCAACACTAACACTCAACCCCATTAAATAATCCACAATGGCCGCACTCAAGTACAGAGATGAACACAATAAGGTGGGTTACTTGGAAAAACCCAAAGGTAGTGCTGATTATCACCAAGTACTTGACTTCTTGAGGGGTTCGCACTTCAGGTATGCTCTTACTCATGAACCCATAATCTTTGACTCTTTGGTCAAACAGTTTTGGTCAACGGCTTCACTCAGGGCTCCTGAGTTAGGCTCTCTAGCTATACTGGCCACGATTGATAGGACTCCCTATACTATAACTGAAGACACTGTAAGGAGTCAACTTCAATTGGGTGATGATGGAGGTATTAAAGACTTGCCCATTGCTGATATATATTTGGGGATGGATAATCTTGGATACCCTATCGAAGGCAAGCTAACCTTCCACAAAAACAAGTTCTTACCTCAGTGGAGGTTCTTGGTTCACACAATACATCATTGTCTCAGTACAAAATCTAGTAGCTGAGATCAATTTGGAAGCCCACTGGCTATAACTCTTATTTGTTTGTCTGATGGGAGAAGGTTTAATTGGTCAAGCTACATTTTCAAGGGGATGGTAAATAACATCAGTAATGCTAAAAGGTTTCTTATGTATCCTAGGTTTCTTCAAATCATTTTGGGACGAAACTAGGAATACTAAAACAATATCATGTTTAAAAATTGTTCAAGCAAACTTTTTGTACTGAGGGTTAAATTTTAATGTGTTCCACATGCCACTTTTAGCTGCAATGCTTCCCCCTGCTCAAGCTGGTATAGCAGATGAAGGTACAGGGGAAGTTGCACCAGCTGTCCATCAAAAAAAACATTCCCCCCCCCCTTTTTTTTTTTTTCCCCCCCTCCCCCCCCCTTCTTTTCTCCCCCCCTCTCCCCCATGAGACTATTCAAGAGACAAGGCTAAGCTGTTCATCTCAAGAAATCTACCAAACACCACAAGAACACACAACAAAGACCAAATTCCTCCACGTGTTTTGAGCAGGGTCATACTTCAGGACCCCAACATTGCCTTTTTTTAGAGCACTTTGAGTCTAATCATGCTTTTCACTATCTCCTCAAATGTGGAAGATGAAACACTAGGAGGATCTTTCCACACCACTCCTCCCAGGTCCACTCAAGTTCCCCCTGAAGGTCCAACCTCAGGAGGTGCTGAGGACCTTGCCACACTAATTGCTTTGTCTTCTCTAGTGTCTGAACTTGTGCAGAAAGTTAGTACCTTGGAATCAGAGCTTCAGGCACACAAGCTGTTATTTAAGGAAGTGGTGGGTACATTGGTTAAGAAGGTTAAAGCTTTGGAGTTGAAACTCAACACAAGGAGCAGGAAGGTGGTTATGAGTGAGTCTGATAAAGAAGAAGAAGAAGAGCAGGATGTGGATCCTCTAATCAAATTGGCTAAGGCTGCTGCTGCTTCAGATGCTCATGTTGATGTTTCTTCTGGTGCTGATGTTCCTCCTAATCTACCTCATCCTACTAGTCATGTTCCTACTACTGAGGTTCCTTCTACTGAGTTTCCTACTGATGTTCCTTCTGATGGTGCTCCTACTGGTCCTTCAACCGTTTCTCCTGGTAGCACAACTGTTCCTACCAGTAGTTCTGTTCCTGCTGCTGAAACAATTCCTGCTAGTAGTGGTACTACACCTGAAACTCCTTCATCACCTGTCAGAGATGCCAGAAAGGGAAAAGGTGTTGCTGTTGAAGAACCTACTCCAACTCATGATAAGACTTTCAAGCAATTGGAAGAAGAAAGACTAGGTTGGGAGGCTGCTCAGAGATTACAAGCTCAAGAACTCGCAGATTTCGAAAAGCAAAGAGCTGAATCTCTTATGAAGGATGCTAATTTAGCTAGGCAGATGTCTCAAGACTTTGAGATGACTGAAGACCAAAGAAAGAGACAGCAAGAGGTTCTTGCATCTGCTGCAAACTACTCAGATGCTGCTTGGGATATAATTTTGGCTCGTCTTCAAGCAAATCCAGACTTATCTTCCACAATTTTCGGGGTTGAATTTACTGATGATGATTTTGCAGCCAGGATGGTTGCGTTGGTCAATACTCGAAGAAAAGAACTTGCTGAACAACGGGCTCAAGAACGGAGGGAGAGGCCTATGACACCATCTCAGCTCAGGCAATATATGCGCACTTATGTGAAGAATCAAGGTCCTGCTGTATACTCTACTGGTTGGACTATGGCTCAAGTTCGAAAACTCTCTCCTGAACAGCTTCAAGAAGAGTTTGATAAGATCCAAAGAGCTGTTGCATTCACAAGGGGTTTAAAAAGAGATGGCAGTCCAATGACTAGTGCCTCTTCAAAGAAACTCAAGACTGGTGATGATGAAGTAAACGTTGAAGCTCCTTCTCACGGTGTTCCACAGGAAGAAGAAGGTGCAACTCCTTCTCAAAATGTTTCACGAGAGGAAGTTGCTGCTCCTTCTCATTCTCAGGATATTCCAGACGCTCAAGTTGAAGTTCCTTCTCAGAAAGCTACAATAGAGGATGTTGAAGTTCCTTCTAACATTGCTTCTACAGCACAACACACTGCCTCCTCACTCAAGAAGGTTGGTACCAAGAAGAAGCGATTAGGCAGAAAAGGTGTTCATACTTCTCAATCTACCATTCCAATTGAAGAAGGAGATCCTGAAGCTGAACACAAAGTGTGCATTAAGTATGCTTCTGATGCGGATTCTGCTTCTGATGATGATACACCTGTTAATTTATATGCTGTTGTTGACTGGGAGTTATTGCCTACGGGGTTAGGCTCGATCAATGCCTTCTACAGGCTAGACAACTCTCGCAAGTACTTCACAAGTCTTAGGGAAATCCTTCACTTGGTTACTAGAGCAGACTTGATGACAATTTATGGCCGTGTGATGACATTTTATCAGGATAAGAAAGCTGCGGGAGTTGGTCTTGTTCTTTGGGGAGATCTTAAGGTTTTGATGGATTCACCTGAAGTGAATGATGGTAGTGATGTTTGGAAGAACCAACACACCTGGAGTATTCAAAGCTGGAAGCTATATTCTTTTTCTGGTGTTCATGTGTTGGAGACAGTTAGTGGACTCGTTTTACATATGTTTGTGGACAAGAAGTATCCTCTCTCTGTCAACCTTATCGAAAGGATGCTCGATCATCAGCTGGAAATTTGTCACGGAACAGTGGGTAATGAACTTACCACTGCGGTTCAGTTGATTGCCTTTCTCAAGAAACAAATTTCTGATTCCAAGCGTCCTAAGGTTCATGACTGGTACTGTTAAGTTTGTTATATATCTCATAATTCTTTTTGCTATTTAAAATATATTTTGGATATATAAAGTTTGTATGTAGAATCTCCATACGTATTAGCTTTTGCATAGTATGCCATCTTTATTTTGTTAGCGCGCATCAAGTTTTGCTTCTGGAAATAGTTTTTGGCATGCTGCTTGGTTTTATTGCAGTGTATTTTGTACAAACAGAGCCATTTTAAGGGATTGGGTGTTGGTTAACCACCGCACAACAAATGGTGTTCAACTCACCATGTCTTACAGACAAGAAAGAGTTGATTCACCATGAGGGTACGGCTCTGGTGTGATTTCCAAATCCATTGATGGTTGCCAGGTTACCCAAAACTGGATGGTTTTTACTTGCCATATTCTTGGAATGAAAAGTGGCTAGTCCATAGCAAATGGCTCATGGTAAAGACTTGCCCAAATCTGTTGATAGTTGTAATAGTTTGCTAAAAACTATATGGTTCTCACTCACCAGGTTGTTACAACAAAGAGTGGCTAGTCTAAGAGGGTACGGCTCTTGGTGCAGACTATATCAAATCCGTTGATGGCTGTGATGATTTGCCAAAAATCATTAGGGTATTCTAATTCACCAATGATTTATGTTCTAAGAATTAGCCTGGTTATTAACTCACCATGGTGATGTCATGATTCCACCAAAGAGTTAGCTAGCCCAAGAGTTAATGGCTACTTGGTAAAGGCTTCATCACATCCATTACTTTTCTTTGAATCACCTCTCCCAGGAGTTAACACATCATGGGATATGATGAGAATAGTATGTAACCCTGACTTGATGGATATCATGTTGCTGCGATGGTTCTTCGATGTTGCTAATTTGTGGAATTTTGAAGATTCAACATTGTTGCTGCTGGTTCAAGGTTTCCTCGTCAGCATCCATTGGTTTTGTGTTCCTACTTCTTTTGGATGTTGCTTTAGCTGCTGCTCATAGGCTCGTCTCAATCCTCAAGTTTACAAGTGAAGATCTATCCAGAAACTTGAAGTTAACCGGGTCAAATTCAAGTTTAGGGGAGGATTGTTAGGAATTATTAATTTTGTACTAAGTATAGTTCCTGCTGCTAGACATTTAAAGTTCATGCTGGCAGGTATGTAGTTCCTGCTGGTAGAGTTAATTTATAGTTCATGCTGTTAGTATAAAAGGGTTCCTGCTGGTAGCATTCTTCCTGCTGCTAGTAGTAATAGTCAAACCCGAATATGTTTAGAAGTTTGTTAGAGATATGCATGATCTCCTATATGTTTAGAAGTTTGTTAGAGATATGCATGGTCTCCTTTATGCGTTATTCTAGGAAATAGTGATAAGTTTATAAGCATGAATAATCCTAGAAGTGATAATACTTACACTATTAAAGTTTAAAAAGCGAGTCTTAGTAAGAGTTGTTATGTTTCGTGTGTATTAAAGAAACCCTAGTGATATAGAAGAACCGGGCGATTGGAAAAACACCTTTTATCAAAATTGAATTTATTAAAAAAAAAAATAAAAAAAAAAATCTTAAAAAATTAAATAAAAAAAAAAATACCTTTTATTATTAAAATAATTTATTAAAAAATTAAAAACTAAAAATTTTTAGAATTATTAATTACAAAAAAAAATAAAAAAAAAATATTAATATTGATCAAAATATTTAGATAAAAAAATTAAAAATTTTATAAAAAAAATTTAAATTTAATAAAAAAGAAAATAGAAAATAAAATAAAAAATTAAAATTAAATTAAAAAATTATAAAAAAATAATAATTATAATTTAAATTAAATTAAAAATTAAAAAAATTATAAAATAAAAAATTAATAAAAAAAAAAATAATTAAAAAAAAAAATATAAAATATTATAAAAAAAAAAATTAAATTAAAAATAAAGAAAAAAAAAAGATTTTATAATTTAAGACACTTGTTTATAATTAAAAAATAATAAAATAAAAAAGTATTTCTTAAAATTATTATTTAAATAAACTTCTTCATACGCAAGTGCAAGTTTTATTTTCCCTTCTGTCTTTTGTTTGCCTTGTTTTTAAATTACTGTTGGTTCTTAAATCATCGTTTGTAAGCAAGAAGTATGTTTGTAATGATCAATAAATGTTGTTTAAGGTTTGTGTCTTTTAACCTTAAATGTAGCGAATGCGAATTAATATACGTACGTATATACATACTAACCGAATACCCGTGCTACACGGTGGTAAAAGAGTAAACTAAATTCTGTTGTTGTTGGTGACTATAGATGAAAACACCGAACAAATATTGTAGTTATCCAATTTCAAAAGCAATGATCATAAAAAGAATCATCATACTTGTAATGAATTACTTTTATAGGAAAATTACGGCCCTTTTTGTGTTTTTGTGTGTATTGATGACCATTTTACCCTCTAAATTACATAAATGACACATGTGGTTTTGCGAAAATTGCATCCACTGCCTCTGGGATAAATTACATAAATGGTTTTTGTGGTCCATGTGGTCCTTGTGAGTTGACTTGTATTGTTGACCGTTGTTTCTTCCCCATACTAAAACAACACTTATCACCATATTTCACTTACCTCCGTATTCAACACAAACCCTAATTTCACTTACCCCCAATTTTCTCACACACCAAACCCTTAATCACTTACTTGAAATTTCAATTACACCCTAATTAAAGATGAAGAAGGAAAATGGCAAGTTAATTATTTTTATATTGTGGTTACATTTTTCTTATCTGGTTAGTAATTGATAACGCTCAAATTGTATATGTTTTTAGTCGCGTTATCCGTACTTTTATATGTGTTATTTGGTTAATTCCATATGGTTTTGTTACTTAATCATATCAAAGTGCATATGCATGTAGCCAAATGCAAGGAAAGGAAGAAAAGTCAAGTAAAAGAGATGTTATATACGTACAAAGAATCCCGCATTAAGAATCAAGGTCGGGAAGCATTTCAAGAATAAAAAGAGCTAATGGTACAACCTTCCAAGCAAGAAGATGAAGAACAAGTCGAGTTTTGATTGAAGAAAAAGACCCACGATCGAGAAATATGCAAACGGAAAGCCAAGACAAGAAAAAGACCAAAATAATAAAGCTAGAATGAATCCCGATAAAAGGCTCCTCTTCCAAGTCATTTTGACCAAAAGTCTACTAAAAAACTCATCCTGAGCTCACACCCTTTTTGACCCGAAGCTAAAATTGCATCCAACCGCCCAACCTGGCCATCTAGACGATCGGCTAGATGGATTTCCGAATTTCTAAGTTTTTTTTTTGAAGCTCCATGAAGGATCAAGACCCTTCTAGAATGATTAAATCCTCGAAATTAATAACCCTTAGTCCCCAAGAATATCATTTAATACCCTATGGGTTTGTTACTAGTATAAATAGAGGTCATTAGGTTATGATAAAAAACACACTTCCATCATTTTTCTCTCTTAGTCATTCCTAGATCTCTTCACTCTCTTATAAAGCCAAAACCCTAACTAAATTTCCAGGATTTCATAGAAGCAAAGAGGCATCATTTGAAGGTCAAGAACATCCAAGAATCATCATCAATCCTTAAGGTATCAAAGCCTAATCTTTTGTAATCTTATTATAATCTTTGTAAGACATTTAATTATGTTTTGTAGTACTAAAAATTCCGAGTTTATGTATTTGTTTGCCATGATTGGCTAATGCCTTTATGCACTTGATTGGATAATGTTTGTGTTATGAAGATTTGCTTTTGATTGTGATAACATGTTTTGATTCATTTTCAAGCTAGTTCTAAGATCCATCTATGTTTATGGTTCATAGTGACATTGTTTTATCAAATCGGGTTGGTTGTTAGGGATTTCATAGGTCGAAAAGGTTATTGTTAACAATTAATCGTCGCCTTTTGTCTATGATTGGCTACATTTTGTATTAGCCATTTCTTAAGCGATTTGATCTAACAAGAAACATAATTGTAGGTGTTAACATGTTTGTGAAACGAAGCGCGAATCAAACTAATTAAAATTTAATTGGTCTTTAATTGAGTGATTAAACCTAAAGCTTGTTTTTATAATTTTAGATCTCAACGAGGATCAAGAGTCTTAAAAACAATAGATTAGATCACCATCTAATCATCACAATAATTTGTGACAAAAATCTTTATCGCAATCTTGTATAACAACCCGTAATTTTCATCAATGTAAATATCCATCTATTAAATTAGATACACTGTAATATCCATCTATTAAATTAGATGCATTTTATATACTACCTTTTTACAGGGAAATTTTTGCTTTATCTCATTATGCAACGTAACTTGCATCTCTAAAGTAAACGAGCTTAGAGAACCTCTACCAATGCCATCTATATCTATGTTTATATGATGTAAACATCCTAATATGTCAAATATATATCTTAATATCATTTTTACGAAGTACATTATTCATTTAACCTACTTTTTAAAACGTTATATCAAAACAAGCATTAAACGTTAACGTTTACATCAAAACCCTAATTATATGTAATGTATACATATAAAATGAATGTACAAGCCTTTAAAGCATGTGTACAAGTATCAATACACAACATTTGAATATCTTTTCCCTCCTGAATCAAGTTACAACTTTTTAAAGCTCAATGTACAAGTCAATAATGCAAGAAAGTCAAACTAGGTCATTTTACCTCCAAATTCAATCTAGTTTCTTACTACCACTTTAGCACAAGGTACAAGCACTTAATGCATGACTTCTAAACCTTAAACCTAAACCCTAATTCGTCCTAAAACACTAAACCCTAAACGAAACCCTAAAACCCTAATTTCACTTTAAACCTAAAACTAAACCCTAAACCTTAAAACTAAACCTTAAACCTTAATCTTAAACCCTAATATAAATCCTAAACCTTAATCCTAAACCCTAATCTATCCTAAAACCTAAACCTAAATCAAATTTAAACCCAAAATCCTAAGCCGAAACCCTAAACCAACCCGGCACCATTTTTCTTTCATTTTGACCAATTTTTAAACTAAGCTAGCATCTTACCACCTCTCAAGCATCACCATGACATTACCAAGCAGCTTACAAGAACCTTTATCACCACCCTTAAGCACCAAGTCTTACTTTGTCACCTCCCTGTCACTTGTGGTTAGCCGTGACCATCCAAGACCCCCATAACCTTCCACCTTGCTAAGCTACACCTTCATAGCCATCAATAATCACCCTGGGCCATCCTTAGTCATCTATCTACAGCCCTTAACCTTTAAGCACCAAGAAAACTTGGGCACCAAGGGTTTTAAACCCTATAAATAGCCGAAACACAAACACTCTTCAATCACACATCAAATTTCATCATACACTCAAATGGAGTTCTAACTCAGACCAAGAAGGATCAAGTAAAGTCCCTAAGCTTAGAATAGAAGCCAAGAATCAAGAGAAAGGAACCCTTGTACGAACCCGAAAACCCCATTTCGAACCATTTTAGCTCAAGTAAGCTCAAAATCTTGTTCAATAAGCTTATAATCTGTATCAGAATGTTCATAATACTCTTAAGATCATATATGAACTCTTGTTAAAGCCTTGAATCCTCAATACCTAAGCGTATTTTTTGATTAAAACCCAAAATAACGACCCGTTACGATTATTTTTGGTCTAACAAATTCCATTACTAAACTTTTGTGTTATGTTAAACATCTTAAATTATGCTTATTATAATAAGCTATAACCTAAAAATATCATTTGGAACCCTAAAATAAGCTTGCATGGCTTTTTGGACTTGATTTGTAAATTATTTCCATGCAAGGGGTATATATCGTAACTTTCTGAAATTTATAACTAAAGGGGTTGAAAATGTCATTATTCTAAAGTTATAACTATACAGGACCCTAGACTTGCCAAGTTCATAAAGTGTTTTAAATGTTTAAATTATATATACTTTTCTATATAAAGTACTAAACTTGTAAAAGTTATAAACAATGGTATATATTGCCATTTTTGCAAACTTGAAAATATAAAATATAATATTTTTATATAAATTATAAAAATATATATTGATATTATAAAACTCGATTTTATTAAAACCCGACACATTAATCGTTATTAATCATCAATCGACGCATTATAAAACAATTACGTTATATATTTAACGTAATTTATCATCGACTAACTTTTGAAGAAACTTAAAATCTTATCGTATCACGTTACTAGGGAGCTTCATGTAAGGAGTTTCATTTGGGTATACGTTTTGACGAGTTTGCTGGATTTACGATTTAAAGTGTCCTGGCTCCTCAAACGTTTACTACATGACCTCTGAATTATGATGGCCCGAACAGTGATACAATATTTCCATAAAATTAATGAATCAAATATGTATGTTAAACTTTATAAAGTTTTGAAACATAAACCATCACACTAAGACTTGACATATTACCCCAGGTTGTGTGACGAAGCCGTTACTTTTACTTTATATACTTTTGCCATCAATCAGATTTTCCCTGTTAAGGTGAGTTCATAGCCTCGCTTTTAAATCTTCTAATGTTTCATAAACCAGCAAGGGGGATACATGCTCGTAAATTAAACTCTCTTACATACTTGTTTACAAACTCTTTTACATACTCATTTATTTTATAACAATGTGATTACTTTTCAAAGACTTTGTGAGTTCATAGCCTCGCATTTTAAATCTTTTAATGTTTTCATAGACCCGCGAGGGGGATACATGCTATAAATCATGAATACGAGTATTTTTCTAACTGTATGCTATCCTGATATATTATTGCCTAAGTCTTTACTTTTGCCATTAAGACCCCACTATCATGAACCGTTAATTACTTTTCGGAGTAAGCGCGAATGTTGTGAATAGATATATTTGGGACTGAGCTTCCCCGTTGGTGTACCTATACTTTCTAGTAACCAAACGCACTTCATTTAAAACACTATGCGGGTGTTTGGCAAAGGCACCCGTTGGGGAAACTTGTTGTGATTATTGATTATCTCAAGGTCTCGGTGCATGAGCTTAGGGCAATAATACGGTTTTCTATAATAATTGTACTCATTACAATTATTACACTTATGGGTGTATAACAACGTAACCCACTATTGAACTTGTATTCAAACTGTTTAACATAAACCTATGAATTTCACTCAACCATTGTGTTGACTTTGTTAGCATGTTTATCTCAGGTATTTGAGCAACTTATGGCACGGAGTGGCACGAACTTGAAGATGGCTAAACTGTTATCATTCAAACTTTATGTTTTCATGTAGATTTTGGGACCTTTGTTTGTAAAACTCCTGATGCAGATGAAAGAAAAAACATATCTCTTAAAAACGTCTCTTTGAGTCGTTTTCTATGATTATGGACTGTTGAACTATAAATAATACCCCAGATTATGCTTATCGCTGCTATAATGTTCAAAATGGGTGGTTATAGATTGAATCAAAGAGCCACGGTTATAAGAGGAACTTAAGGATTGAAACCTAAAACTATAACTACTTTTCTTTTTCCATCTAAGAAAGTCCTCCGTGCCACTACATCTTCCGAAATAGTATGTAAAGTACATAACTATTATACTATTATATAAATAACTTATGTTATTTACCACTGGGTTGTTAACAGAACGATGTCTTCTCCCATCCACCCTACTTCCAATATTGAGGATGCGTTTTCCTCTAACTTTCCTGACTATATTCCTGCTTCCTCCGAACATTCCCAGCTTCACCTGAAAAACTTTTTCCTAGCTCATCAAATAACTCATGGTTTTAGTTCTAATAGCTTCACCAACTCTTTCACTTTTTTATTTATGACCCCTATATGAAGATTATGCATACATACTATGCTAAAGAATCACCTATTCCACCACCAACTATTGTTCCTCCATCTTCAATGATATCTCCAATGTTTAATCCTTAAGAATTCTTTCTTCCTGTGGAATTATTGCCACTTAAGAAACGAGGTCGTGATCGATCATCCTCCTCTACTTCTACCCTACCTCAAGCATTTGAGATAGGAGAAATCTCTCGTAAGACAAGTCTGGAACGTCATGAGGAGCAAATTGAGGAAATTTTAAATCATCTAGATGAACTCTCTCTTGACCGCATTAAGCACATAGAAGACAAAAAAAGAGGACACAGGAAAAGGCCGGTGATCACCAACAAGATTTCGACAATCTGGAAGTTGAACTTCAAAAGGCTCATGCTCAAATTACTAAACTTCAAAGGAAGCAAATAGGAAATAACAACAAGATTGTTATGGCTCGCTTCAGGATTGCTAATCTAGAACAAATCATCGAAGAAATCCAAGTCCGTCACCAAGCAGACAAGGAAAGTCTTCTGAATGCAATCTATGAACTCAAGAACAGCCAGGAAGGACCATCAGACTACTAGATTAGATACTAGTTATAGCTTTTGATAGAACCTAGCCACGGGATGTGTGGTATAAATAACAACACTTGTCAAATTTTGACTATGTACAGTACAAAGGCAAGTCGTTCATGATATAATATAATGGTGATCCCGTTTTATATTCATCATGTGTCCTATATTTCATCTCCGTCTTCATCATTATGAATCATACCATGACTTCTAAATAAATCATAGATACTTATTTGATATGAATTATCTATGATATCACTACTGTGACAATGTTTATTTTTGAACCTTACGCATTTTAAGAAAAGAATTGTGATATCATTCTTATTACGTGTTGTCTTATGTTGATAGAATGCCTCCCAAAAGGACATCAACATCTGAAGCACCAGCCATGACTCAAGCTGCCATCAGGAAACTAGTTGCTGACAGTGTTGCCACAGCTCTGGAAGCACAAGCTGCAACAATGGCAAATGCTGACAATACCAATAGGAACACCGGAGAAAGAGAAGCTCCTGTAGCAAGAAAGTGTAGCTATAAAGAGTTCATGAGATGCCAACCTATCAATTTCAAAGGTACGGAAGGCCCTGTTGGACTTATCCCCTGGTTTGAGCGAACTGAATCAGTGTTTTCCCGTAGCAACTGTACCGAAGACTGCAAGGTAAAGTTTGCTACTAGTACTTTAACTGAAGAAGCTCTATCCTGGTGGAATTCTTTTGCCCAACCTATTGGGATAGAAGAAGCTTACAAGATTACCTAGGTTGAATTCAAGAAGCTTTTGATAAAGAAGTATTTTCCCCGAACTGAAGTCCAGAAAATGGAAGACGAATTTTACCATCTGACTGTGAAGGGGAATGATCTCAAGACAAATGTGAGAAGATTCCAGGAATTGGCAACCTTATGTCCCACTATGGTGCCAGATTTTGAGAAAATAATGTAAGTTTTCATCGGTGGATTGCCTCGAAGTATTGAAGGGAATGTTACCGCCTCTAAACCTCAAACTCTAGAGGAAGTCATTAACATAGCCCAGAGGCTAATGGATTAGGTAACAAATCACACTCCGATGCAAGTATCAAGTGATCACAAATGAAAGTTTGACGACAGAAGAACTTTCAATAACAACAACTACCGTAACACCAACACTAACAACCGCTACAATAATCACCAACCACAACAGAATAGAAGACAGGAAACCTTCAGGTCTTATGCCGTCACTTCAACTAAAAACAATAGGTATATTGGAAACTGTCCTTTGTGTAAGAAATGCACTCTGCATCACACAGGACCTTGCACTGTTAAGTGTAATACTTAAAACAAGGTGGGCCATCTGACTAAGAACTACAGAAATAAAGGGTCAGCCACTGGAAGTAATCTGCTAACAGTGACAGTTACTTGTCATGCCTGTGGAGAGAAAGTGCATTATGCAAATCAGTGCAGAAAGACCACCAATAACAATGTCCAGGGAAGAGCCTACATGTTGAAGGACATGAATGCTCACCAAGACCCAAACGTAGTCACGGGTATGTTCCTTCTAAACCAACATCTAGCTAGAGTATTATTTGATTCTAAAGCCGATAAAAGCTTCGTATCCATATCTCTTGCCTCTAAGCTAAATATTTCACCCATTACAATAGATACCTTTTACAATATCGGAATGGCTGACGGAAACCTAGTAAGCACAAACACCATTATTCAGGGTGTAACTCTGACTTTGTTAAACCAACCTTTCAAAATTGATCTTATGCCAATCAAACTCGGTAGTTTTGACGTCGTCATTGGTATGGATTGGTTATCCAAGTATCATGCTAGAATTATTTGTGATGAGAAAGTCATCCACATCCCAATCAACAGTGAAACTTTGATCATTCGAGGTGACCAAAGTAAAACCCGACTAAGTCTCATATCCTGTATAAAAATCGAAAGATATATATCCCGAGGTTGTCAAGTTTTCGTAATCCAAATAATGGAAAAGAAGTCAGACGAGAAAAGACTAGAAGATATCCCAGTAGTTAGAGAATTCCTAGAAGTTTTTCTTGAAAATTACCCTGGCCTTCCTCCCGTTCGCCAAGTAGAATTCCAAATCGATCTAATTCCAGGAGCGACACTTGTAGCCCAAGCACCTTATAGTTCATAAATGCAGGAACTATCTAACCAACTTTAAGAGTTAGCAGACCGAGGTTTTATCCGACCAAGTACTTCACCCTGGGGAGCTCCTGTCTTATTTGATAAAAAGAAAGATGGATCTTTCAGGATGTGTATCGATTACCAGGAGTTGAATAAACTTACTGTAAAGAATCGTTACCCATTACCCTAGATTGATGAATTATTTGACCAACTTCAAGGTTCGAGTGTCTACTCAAAGATTGACTTAAGATTAGGCTATCATCAACTGAGATTCAAGGATGAAGATATTCCCAAGACTGCTTTTAGAACAATATACGGACACTATGAATTTCAAGTGATGCCATTTGGTTTAACTAACACGCCTGCTGTATTCATGGATCTCATGAACCGTGTGTGTAAACATATTGGTACCATTTGTTATAGTGTTCATCGATGTTATTCCTCATCTACTCTCGTAACAAAGAAGAGCTTGCAAATTCTATATGTGAATAATCCTTGAATTACTCAGAAAGAGAAGTTGTATGCCAAGGTCTCCAAGTGTGATTTTTTGGATTTATATCGTGCAATTTCGTGGACTCCTTAATTGATAGTCAAGGACTTCATGTTGACCCCGCCAAGATTGAAGCAGTTAAGAATTGGACATCTCCTACTACACCCACAGAAATACGTTAATTCTTAGGACTCGCCGGTTATTATCGAAGATTTATCAAAGATTTCTCGAAGATTGCAAAGTCTTTGACTGAATTAACCCAGAAAAACAAGAAGTATATCTGGGGCGAAGACCAAGAGACAGCTTTTCAACTGCTTAAACAGAAGCTATGTGAAGCTCCAATCTTAGCATTACCAAAAGGAAATGATGATTTTGTTGTTTACTATGATGCATCCCATCAAGGTCTGGGAGCGGTGTTAATGCAAAGAGAGAAGGTTATTGCATATGCATCCCGACAACTTAAGCCTAATGAAGAAAACTATACCACTCATGATCTCGAATTAGGAGCAGTAGTGTTTGCTCTTAAAATTTAGAGACACTATCTGTATGGCACCAAATGTACTGTGTTCACTGATCATAAAAGTCTTCAGCATATCCTTGATCAGAAAGAGTTGAACATGAGACAACGTCGTTGGCTAGAATTGCTTGCAGATTACGATTGTGAAATTCGCTATCATCCTGGAAAGGCAAATGTTGTAGCAGATGCCTTAAGCCAGAAGGAATGAATCAAACCACTCCGAGTTAGATCATTAGTTATGACCATTCATCCAAACTTACCCTCATAAATTCTCAAAGCTCAAACTGAAGCACTCAAAGAAGAAAACATCAAGGCTAAAAACTTACGAGGAATGGACAAATCATTTGAAATATGTCCTGATGGAACCCGATGTATCAAGAATCGAAGTTGGTTATCACTCTTTGGTAATCTGAGAGACTTGATCATGCATGAGTCCCATAAATGGAAGTATTCCATTCACCTAGGTTCTGACAAGATGTATCAGGATTTAAAGAAACTCTATTGGTGGCCTAACATGAAGGCCATCATCGCTGAATATGTTGGCAAATGTTTAACATGCTTTAGAGTTAAAGCAGAATGTCTGATATGTGAGAAATCACATATCCGTTTTATATAAAAAAATAACCCTAAAAAGATGAAATAATACAAATTATGCTTGTGTATTGTGTATTTTGTCTTTTGTGATACACAATCTGGGTCATTGTCGATCGCCTTACCAAATCCGCACACTTCATCCCTACCCGAGGACAGATAGTATGGTAAAAACCTCTTACAAGGTTATACATCAAAGAAAAAAAAATAGACTCCCAGCATGCAAGTGCCATATCTATCTCATTTAGATCGTGACAGTCAGTACAAATCAAGATTCTGGCAATCATTTACAAAGTGCTTTGGTGTACTAATTAGACTGAGTATGGATATCATCCTAAAACGGATGGACAAAGTGAAAGGACCATTCAAACACTCGAATTCATGCTCGGCATGGGTTATAGAATATTGTAAAAGGATGGGAACAGATCACTTACCAGTGGTATAATTTTCCTACATTACAGTTTACCATGCTAGTATCAAGGCAGCACCATTCAAGGCACTTTATGGTCGAAAGTGCAGATCACCTGTTTGCTAGGCCGAAGTTGGAGATGTTTAACTTACAGGACCAAATAATCCATGAAACCACTGCAAAGATAGTTCAAATTCGACAACGCTTGCAAGCTGCAAGAGATAGACAAAGAAGTTATGCCAATATAAAACGAAAGCCTTTAGAATTTCAAGTTGGAGATCGTGTTATGTTGAAAGTATCACCTCGTAAAGGTGTCATCCGATTCGGAAAACGAGGAAAGCTTAACCCTCGGTACATTGGACCATTCAAAATCCTTGAACGGATTGGCCCAGTGGCATACAAACTAGAGCTTCCTGAAGAGCTTAGTAATGTCCACAGTACTTTCCACATTTCTAATCTAAAGAAATGCTTATCTGACGAATCCTTTGTCATACCAATGAAAGAGCTTCAACGATGACACTCAACTTTTTGTAGCCCCCCCACCCCCCCCCCCCAGAAACCTCCGTCGCGAGCACCAACTGGATCGAGAAGTCAAGCAACTGAAACAAAGTCGTATTCCTATAATCAAAGTAAGATGGAACTCTAAAAGAGGACCATAATTTACATGGGAACGCAAAGATCAAATTCGTGCCAAAATACCCACCATGTTTTCAAACATCACTCCGGCATCCAACTAAATCTCGGGACGAGATTTCTTTTAAGGGAGGGAGACTATAACAACCCGCAATTTTCATCAATGTAAATATCCATCTATTAAATTAGATGCACTGTAATATCCATCTATTATATATATACCACCTTTTTACAGGGAAATTTTTGCTTTATCTCATTATGCAACGTAACTTGCATCTCTAAAGTAAACGAGCTCACGCAACCTCTATCAATGCCATCTATATCTATGTTTATTATCATGTAAAATACTAATATCTCAAAGTCTTATATCTTATTCATTTTTACCAAGTACATTCTCCATTTAACGTACTTTTCAAAACGTTATTTCAAAACAAGCATTAAACGTTAACGTTTATATCAAAACCCTAATTATATGTAATGTATACATATAAAATGAATGTATATAATACAAGTATAGTACAACTCCACCCCCCCCCCAACGCCCACTCCCCCCCCCCCCCCCCCCCGCTATGCCCCCCCCCTCCCACAACCCCCCCACCTTCCCCCACCCCCCTCCCCCCCCCCCCCCTCCACCCCCCACCCCACATAAGCATCCCTTTGAATTGTTCCTTTTCCCTCCTAAATCAATTTACAACTTTCTAAAGCTTAATGTACAAGTCAATAATGCAAGAAAGTCAAACTAGGTCATTTTACCTCCTAAATCACTTTGGTTTCTTACCACCACTTTAACATAAGGTACAAGCACTTAATGCATGACTTCTAAACCCTAAACCTAATCCCTAAATCATTCTAAAACCTAATCTAAAACTCTAAACCCTAAACAAAACCCTAAAACCCTAATTTCACTTTAAACTTAAAACTAAACCCTAAACCTTAAAACTAAGCCCTAAACCTTAAAACTAAACCCTAAACCTTAATCCTAACACTAATCCTAAACCCTAAAACTATATTAAACCCTAACCATAACACAAATTAAAACCCTAAACCCCTAACCCAAAATGAAATGAACCCGACACCCCTTTTATTGCATTTTTACCCATTTTAAGCAACCAAGCACCTCAAGCACCTCCCTTGCATCACCATGACATCACCAAGCAGCCACCCTAGCACCTTATAAGCACATCCATCACCACCCGTAAGCTCCAAGTCTTCTAGACACCTCCTTTTACCCAAAACCCCTCCAACAACTTCCACCATGCAAATCTACACTTCTAGCTCACAAGACTCACCTTATAGACTCCATTAGTCATCTATCTACAGCGCTTGACACCTTTCATAGCTAAAACTTAGGCACAAAGGGTGTTTCAACCCTATAAATAGCCAAATACCCCAAACCATTCAAACACACCTCAAATCTTCATATATACAACAATGGAGTCTTAAATTAGATCAAGGAGGATCAAGAGAAGTCCCTAAGCTCAGAATAGAAGCCAAGAATCAAGAAAAAGGAACCCTTGAAGTCGTTACTAGGCGTACGAACCGGAAAACCCTATTTTGACCCATTTCTAGCTCAAGTAAGCTTAGTTATTGTTCAATAAGCTTATAATATGTATTAGAATGTTCATAATACTATTAAGATCATATATAAACTCTTGTTTTAAGCTTTGAATCCTCAAACCCATGTGTTTTTTATTAAAACCCTAAAAATGACCCGTTTTGATTTTCTAGCTAACGAATCCTTTTTCTAAACTTTTGTTACGTTAGAACATATTATTTTAGCTTATTCTAATAAGCTATAACCTGAAAATATCATTTGGAATCTTAAAATAAGCTTGCATGGCTTTTTGGACTTGTTTTGCAAATATTTCCATGCATAGGGGTATATATCGTAACTTTCTGAAATTTATAGCTAAAGGGGATGAAAATGGTATTATTCTAAAGTTATAACTATAAGGACCTATTTTGCCAAGTTTCAAAGTTAAAGGTTTAAATTATATATACTTTATATATAAGGACTAAAGTTGCTGTAAAGGTTTATAAAACCAAGGGTATATATTGCCAATTTTGCAAACTTAAAAATATAAAATATAATATTTTTATATAAATTATAAAAATTTTATTAAATATTTAAACTCGATTTTATTAAAACCCGACACATTTATCGTTATTAATCATAAATCGACGCATTATTTCGTTATATATTTAACATAATTTATCATCAACTAACTTTTGAAGAAACTTAAAATCTTATCGTATCACGTTACTAGGGAATTTCATATGAAGGGTTTCATTTGAGTTTTTGTTTTGACGAGTTTGTTGGGTTTACGATTTAAAGTGCCCTGGCTCCTCAAACGATACTACATGGCCTCTGGATTATGATAGCCCGAACAGCGATACAATATTTCCATAATTTAATAAATCAAAGATATACGTTAAACTTTATGAAGTTTTGAAACATAAACTATCACACTAAGACTTGACATATACCCCAGTGTTGCGTGACGAAACCAGTTACTTTCACTTGATTATACTTTTGCCATCAAATCAGATTTCACCTTATACTGTTAAGGTGAGTTCATAGCCTCACTTTTAAATCTTCTATTTCATAAACCCGTGAGGGGGATACATGCTATAAACCATGAATACAAGTGTTTTCTAAATGTATGCTATCCTGATATATTATTGCATCTGTTGTCTAAGTCCCTTTATGCCAAAAGACCCCCACCATCATGGACCATTAATCACTTGCGAGTGAACATGAATATTATGAATAGGCCTATTGGGATTGACGAATCCCGTTTGTGTTAGCCGGATAGGTAACCAAACGCACTATATTTGAAACTCATAGGTATATGGCAATTACCTACACGGGGGCCATTATCTTTATATATATCATTATTGCGTATATACAACTAGTTCGTTGAGTGCCATGAGCTTAGAGCAATATTACTGTTTGCCATATAATTATACTCATTGGCAATTATTACGTATGGGTTGTATAAACAACGTAACCCACTCTTTTGATGAAATTGTATACACGCTATTTATTATAAACTATGAATATCACTCAACCAGTGTGTTTGCACCCTTTTAGCATGTTTATCTCAGGAAACTGAATATCTTATGGCACTGGAGTGGTACAGACTTGAAGATGGCTAAACTGTTATCATTCAAACTTTATGTTTTCATGTAGATTTTAGGACCTCTGTTTGTAAAAACTCTAATAATATATAATTGATTGTAAACTTATTTTTAAAAACGTCTTCATTACGGAGTTGTTTTCTACGATTATGACTGTTGTACTATGAAATAATACCCCAGATTAGCTTCCGCTGCTATATGTCAAAAATAGGGGTGTTATAATATTGACTATAAAACTCGAGAATGAAGTGAGGACAAATTTGTTCACTTATTTCAAGGAGACACTCGAACTCGACAAAATGAAACAGAGACTGAACATAGTTTAGATCCACAAAGTTGTCAAAAACCACCCGACCCATCTATGAAGGTTAAGGACTTTCTAAGGCTCTTAGTTTTCTTTTATAGGTGTACGGTATTCATGTGATATCATTGGTATGTAGGCTCTTGTATTTTTATGATCTTCGGATGACTTACGAGGCATGATTTCCTAAAATAAAAAGCGAAATCACATTTTATTATCGTTTCACTTGTAGTTGGTTATTGATATGTGAGAAATCACATATCCATTTTATATCAAAACAAACCCTAAAAAGATGAAAATGTGCATAAAAATACTTGTATATGTGTATTTTGTCTTTTGTGAATGTGTAGGTACGGATATTGCAAATATCACAAGAAAAGAGCCAAAACCGGACAAAAACAGACACAGGAACGAAAAGAGTGCACAAGAGCCGGAAGTTTTCTAAGCAAAGTGTCAAACAAAAAGTTAACAATGTCAAACTTGGTTCAACCACAAAAGTCCAAAAACCCTTAAAACTCCAAAACAGCCCTTAATGTTAAACCCTTTCATCAAAGTCCCTAATGCATAAACACCGTTAGTCCTTTTATACCAAGGACTAACGGTCGTTATGTTATTTTATAACAAAACAAAAACATTTTAACCGGCTAAATCCCTTATATAAGCCCAAGTTCAACGCCCTATCTCCTCTCGCTACGACGGCGCGTCAAACAATTTATAAATAAGCAAAAGTGGGCAGTGAAACCCAACCGTTTTACTGTTCCACCTCTTACCCCTTTTCACCCACCTCGCATCCCTAATCTAACTCGTCTTAAAGTGAATTTAACCCAGACACAAAAAACAATCAAGTGTATATAACACTCCACGCCCCCCTCTCCGTCTGCCACTTCTGACATCACTAGGGGAGCCTACGCGAGCACTCCCAATGTTTTCATTGGCCCACACCCCAAGGCGTAGAAGACATTAGACGGCTGAGATCAAATTGATTAAAAGGTGGTTATGGATTAAAGGTTGAGATCAAAAGCTGAGGAGCGTCCAGAGACTAGAAGCATCCATTTGCCCCTATAAAAGGAAGTTCTTATCTAGGAGTAGGAGTAGGATTAGCTTAGAGTAGCTTTAGGTAGCATATTCGTAGCTTATTTTCTCTCAGTTGATGTATTTTACATTTCAAAAGCTTGTATTCACTTTCAGTTTTAATAAAATTCAAAGTTCATTTACATTGTGCCTTTCTCAGATAATCCTTATTAAGCTAAGTTTGCTTCAAGCGTAGCTTAATAAGCTCATTACTCAATTCTCCTAAAAAGGACTTGAATAAGCCAAAGGAAGATAAGTCATATTTGGATGGACTTATGGGGCTTATTCTTAGCTTGTTTCATAAGCTAGCACTGTAGATAAGCTCATTTGAGCAATCACCTCTGTTTAGCTGAGGTGGAGGTATTAATTCTCTTTACTTTTTCTTTTAAACTGTTTTATTAAATGCTTAGTTAGTATGCTTATCTTATGCTTTGATATTTGCTTAAACTGCTTATGGATTGTTTATTACTGTTTTCTCTAGCTTATATCTGCTTATTGTAGTTATTTGTTGCTTATTCAGTTCATTTGTTAGTTAGAATATCAGTTTACAAATATTTGATATCAAACAGTTAAAAAAACCAAAGACAATAGCATAGTTTAGTAGCTTATTTTTCTGGCTTATTTGTTTGCTTAAATTTGCTCATTAGGTCTGTTAGAAGCTTATAACTATCTGGTATTTGCATTTTGTGCCTTAAATCTCATTTTCATATGGTTAATGTGGATTTTAAGGATTTAAAGGGGTGTTTGGCTTATGGCAGTACTAACTAGAGTTAGTACTGTCCATAGTCTTTTGTACCTTGAAATTAACTTTCAACTTCATATTTAGGTTTATGATAACTGGATTTAAAGTAGTTGTTAGGTTTAATCAGTTTTAGTCAAAGTTCATTAGTAGTTTTTAGCATCTGTGATAATAAGTTCAAGGATTTATGCATTTTAAGCTCAATTCAGTTCTAGCTGTTTCCATAGCCCATTTTTAGCTCATATCTTAGTGTTTTAATGAAGTATAAATCAAGTCTTAGGTCTGCATTAGTTAGTTTATAGATTTGGTCATTTTAAGTGCAAACTGCATCAGCAGTCAAAAGAGCCTTTTAGCCACTTTCAAGCTTCAAAATCAGAGAGTAAAAGTAGTTATTAGGTCTTGATATTCGGAGCACTAGTAGTTTATAGGTCATATTTCATTTGTTTGAGCTCATTTTATAATAATTTGCTTATTTGTTAATCTGTTTTTAAGCTTTAAATCAGTACTTTTGTCTTTACAAAGTAAAAAGAATACTCAGTTTACACTGAGTCAAAAAGTCTTTTTCAATTAGCATTTTTATAGTTTAGTTAAATTTCAAACTATTTTTCAATTGTTGTTATAAGTAGTTTTTAAGATGAGCTTTAAGTAGGGTAAGGGCTTATTGTCATAAGGATCCATTTGCTTGTTTGAAATTAAGCCCAAAGTTGCTTATCTGTCTGTTTGGTACTTAGTTTATGCCAAAAGTGCTTAATTGATTTTTCATCTTAGGCTTGTCTTTTGCTTATTTCTTGTTCATTGTGCTTCGTTAGGTTAGTCATAGGGTAGTAGAAGCTTGTCTTGCTTAGGTTTTAGCTTATTGTAGCTTAAAGTTTTCTTAATTTTATTTAAAAAAAGCCAAAAAGTCACTAAGTCATATCTGTCAACTTTAAGCTCATTTTATGGCTTATTGATTAGCTTTCAGAAAAAGCTTCTTTCATAAATTTTTCTTATTGTTAGTTGTTTTACAACTTTGTGCAAAAAGTTTTGAAAATAAAAAATGCAAAAGTTAAGCCATGGGGTTCGAACCCATGACCTAACCCTTAGCACACAAAATGATATAGTCTTTTTAGTTAATTGCTTATTCGTGCTTTTTGGCTTATTTACTGCTTATTCTTCAAGTAACTTTTCTAGTTTTCATTTTTCTTAGATTCTTCATAGGTTGAAGTATTTTTAGTAATTTTTTCAGATTTTTATAAATAAGTTTAGTATTTTTAATTAATTTTCTAGATTAAAATAGTTTTTAATTCATAATAAATAAAATAAAAATCAAAAAAATATAATTCTTTTTCTGAAAATTATTTTTAGTCATTTAGGATTTATTAGAATTAAGTTTGCGTTCGTAGGCTTTAAATTTGTCATAGTAGCTTAAATGTCGCGTTTTATTAATTCTCGTTTACGTTTTCGTGCTTTATTTCTTAAGTGCGTTAAATGCTTTTATTGTTTACTTGTTTTTACTTGTTTTATTCGTTTTCATTTGTAGAATTAGAAACCAAATCAAAAACTTTTAAACCATTCAAATCACGCAATCACGGACTTAACCGATTCTCAATTCACGCTTCGTCGAGGGAAACGACCCAGGAGGTTTTTGATATAGCGTTTATCTTAAACCCGACGGAAAATACTTACTATACTTTAATTGTTTACATCCTTATATACTTATATACTTATATTATATATAGTATGTTTGGACTGGATCAAATTTTTGGCGCCGTTGTCGGGGAGGTGTGTTACGATTATCGTGTTTCGTTCAAAGATTAGTGATTTGAAGACCCTTCCTTGTGAAGTTATCGTTTTCAATTTTGAATATTTTCTTTTTATAAAACCATAAAAATACAAAAATATTTTACACTTCTATTATTATTTTCTTTTATTTTAATATTAAAAAATAATCGTTTGTTAATTATCGTTTCGGCTCACCTTTAGTAAACAAACTAAAAGAGAGGTATAAGGAGGGTCGATCCTACGAACTTCGACCCGAAAGGAAAAGGTTTTTAAAACGCTTCGCCCTTACCCGCTCCTCCGCTTCTTTATGCGTTTTCTAGAGAGCTACCGTGTACTTTTGACGTTCGGTTAACAAAAATATTTTTTTATTTCTTTTCCTTATGTATTATTTGAAAAATCTAAAAATATTCTTCTTTATCCTCTTATTCGTTTAATTCTTATCTTCTTAACCTTCTTATCCGATAATTCTTCGACATGTCTTGGTTTTCAAGATGCTCGTGGTGTGGAGGTCCGTTTAACGGTGGAAATTGTCGGCATTGTACAAATGTAAGTTTTGGAGACAAATTTGTCAATAATCCCGAGCCCATTTTAAAAGATGAAACACCCGATTTTTCTTACCCATCTCCACAGCCCCAGTACGAGACATACTTGTGCGAGTTATGCGGAAACAATTCTCATTATGGTTATGATTGTCCACCACAATTCCCGTTTGTCTATGAGCAGGAACCGTGTTACAATCAAAACTATGATGATAATTATTATTCACATAATTCATCGAGTTTTCTTTGTTGTAATTATGGGGGTCCTCATGAAAGTTTTCAATGTCAACCGATGAATCAAAACCACTTTGAGCATAATTCTAACTATTCCGGTTTTGATCAAACCCCGCAATTTTCCGTCACTCATCAACTTCCTCGGAGATCGAATAAGGATATGTTGCTAGATATGGCAAGGCTAATTAAAAATAATCGAACCCTTTTTAATAGCAATATTTTTCCTCATGAAGAAATGAGTATAAGAGTATTGTTGGCTAAGGAAAGAATTCTCAAATTAATTCAAGTTTGGGACGAAAAGCAAATTAAACCATGAAGTTTGCCAGAATTGCTACTTTAACTTTCAAATGATTCATGAACTATTGCTAAAATTTTGAAACAACGTGAAGAAAAGTGTATTGAACGTGAGCAAGCGGCTAATCTGGCAGTTCAGAAAGAGTAGGAGGAGCAGGCAGCTCAAAGTTTTACTCCATATTGGAATTTTCCTATTATTGACGATGATGATGAAGAATACACTATTCAATATAGGGAATATCTAGAGAGATCATCTAAAACAATCACACCCGACTTACTAACCGAGGAACCCGATAACTCTCTAAGTATGGAGGACGAGCATCTTAGCACTATTCCGTAAATGGAATTAGAAGAAGTAACAAAGTCTAGTGTTAAGGACCTTGTCCCAATCCCAAGTGAGTCCAAGGGTATTTTCGACGATATTTGTGATGTGCCATTTTGTGATAATGATCATTTTGATGCCAAATTTAGACTTATTGACTCTCTGCTTAGTCGAGATATTTCAATCACATCTCCTAAGATTGATTTTCTTCCCGAGGAGTTCGCCGGTGAACTCGATCTTATTGATCCAATTCTACCGGGAATTGATGAAGACGATTTTGATGAAGAAGAAGGAGCGATTGATATTGATATTCTTCAAATCGAGGACGAAATTCTTCGTGAGAAATTATTAAATGTCAATCTTCTTATTGATAAGATCGAAGCATTGAATCTTACTCCTTCTATTCCTTTTGTGCTCAAATATCCCTCCTCTTCTCCTATTCTCGTTGTGGATAGTGATTTTCTTATAGAGGAGGTTGATACATTTCTTGTTTCGGAAGACTCGATACCACCAGGTATTGAGAGTGATTTTGACTCGGAAGGGGATATTATTTTTCTTGACGACTTACTTAACGATGATCCTATTCCCGAGTATGAGCGTTTTACCTTCGACATTGAGCCCGATACGGCCGTGATAAACAATTTTGATGAGCTTAATGAAGACGAATGTTTTGACCCAGGGGGAGGTGAGATTGATGCTTCTCAAAATGTTGAAGATGACGATTACTTTCCCTTCACATTTGTCATTCAGACTTTTCTCCTGTTTCTCACCTACCCTGAGGATTCTTCTCTCCCTCTCTCCTCCGGGAGTGAGGATATCATTTTTGACCCCATCATTTCCGCTTTTCATTTTTCTTCTCTTAAGTCGGTAGCATTTAAATGTCCGATGGAAGTTTTCTCTTCTACTTGTTTCATCCCTAATATCACGATGATATCGGGAGAGTCAAGCTAGAGACTCACACAAAAACAAGCGCTTCGTGGGCGGCAACCCATGCTTATCTTTCTATCTTTTCTTTTTCTATTTATTAATAAGTGTGATGTGAGGAGGCTCGCCTTTTCCTTTCTCGTGTTTCGTGTTTTGTCATGTTTGTCCCTAGTAGAATCTCCTTTTCTTCTCTCCTTCGGGAGTGAGGACACCATTTTTGACCCCGGCATCTCCGCTTATAGTTTCTATTCATTAGAGCCGGTGGCATGCGAGAATCTGATGACAATTTTTCCATTAATCTGTTTCTGCCCTAAGGACAAAGGAATTCGGGGAGAGTCAAGCTAGAGACTCGCACAAAAACAAGCGCTTCTCGGGAGGCAACCCGTGTTTCTATCTTTTCTTTTTCTATTTATTAATAAGTGTGATGTGAGGAGGCTCGCCTCTTCCTTTCTCGTGTTTCGTGTTTTGTGATATTTGTCCAGGATTGCCCGGATTTTGAAGACTTCCGTGCTCGTGGTTTTGTCCATCATCCACTCGATCTTCAATCCTTTGCATGCTTATATTGGGAATCCAATATCCTAAATCTTATCGACTAACGTTTATCTATTAACATACTTAACAAACGGCTTTAGATTTGCATAGAGACCCCTTTTATCATCTCACATTGAGGACAATGTGTAGTTTTAGTATGGGGGAGTCTATCGATTTGATTATACCTGCAACCGTTATTCTCACGTAACCCATTTTTCCACCAAAAATATATGATTTATGTGAAAATAGCAATTATTCCAATATTTATTACTTTTTTTACTTTATCATGCACAAAATTTTAAAAATTTTGTGCATGATAAAGTAAAAAAAGTAATAAATATTGGAATAAAGTGATGAAATAAGTGTTGTAACACAAATAAAGGTGAGAACGAGAAATAAATTTTGATCCAACCAGTTTTATACCTTAGCTTTTTCCTTAACATATTTAAATCGAGTTTGTTGCAAGTCTTATGTAGGCTTATCCATTATGCCGAACTCGATTTATTAGAATTAAGATTGTTGCCAGTCTATGTGACTTGTTAAAGAGCCGATCTTAATTTGCTAGGCTAAGCATTCGCAAGTCTCTTTCTTAGAGATTTTAAATTGTGAAGAACGAGAAATGATAGAGTCAAGTATAAGTCATGATATTAAGCGTGGAATAGTTGGTTTTCTTTAGAGCTTATAAGTATTAATTGTGGCTTTTTCTCCTATTAGTTTGTTTCACTTCTATATTAATAATGTTTAATAAATAAGGTTGTCTGATTTAACTTAATTATTAGTAAATTTCCACTAACTTGGAAGACGATGCCCAATAAAATAGGTACACATCGGGATTCAGAATTTGGCATACTATATATATCATATGAATAATTGCTTTACTTACACATTAAAGAGCCTAAGGGTATATGGTGTAAGTAGAGTTAATAATGAGATTACTTATGCCTTAAAGAGCCTAAGGGTATATGGCGTAAGTGATTAAATTGTTCATACCTTAAAGAGCCTAAGGGTATATGGCGTAAGTGATTAAATTGTTCATACCTTAAAGAGCCTAAGGGTATATGGTGCAAATTAAATCTCACTTGATTTATGTCTTAAAGAGCCTTAGGGTATAAGACGTAAATCGAGTTAAATAAATAAGTAGCCTAATAAAAGCCAAATTTTAGTCACCTTGATGTGGACCTCATCGGTTTTCAGGGAAAGGGGAAGAAGCTAATTTTTATCTTTAACTGTCCTGCTTTATTTTCGGATATAATAAATATCAAAATAGGTCTTAAAGAGCCTTCGGGTATATGACAAAAAATAAAATCTTGAGATACAAAATTAGGAATAAGGGAGGAAAAGTAATACACAATTAGTATTTATGAGTAGTGTTAGTATCATGACTTGTATTTGACAATGATCTTGTTTTTAAGCTTAGTATGGAGAAGTGAAAGTTAGGGACGATGAATTTATTTTGCTTGTTCCATGATCCTAAGTATTATCAAAGAATATTGAAAGCACAATGTTATGAAGTGTTGAAGTATGGAAAGTTATGAAAAAAACATAAAAAATAGAAAATGTTAAAAATGGAGAAACGGGGCTTTTCAGAGCTAATGTTTCTTTAATCCTTTAAGATGAATACATAGCTACTTTTCGAGGTAATTAATCAAGGGGGATTAAGATTCTTAGTTTTCTAAAGTATTATTTATAAAATTATGGGATGACACGGCAATACCTTAGTATGGGGGAATTTGGTATGTGCTATTTTACACATACCTTTTATCATGAAAAACGACAAAAAATGACCAAAAAACATGTGAAAAAAACAATATATATGCTTGTTTTTGTGTTTATGTATGTGCAAGTACCGGATATTAAGAAAAGGACAAAATAAGGACAAATACGGACAAAGCCGAGCACGTTAAAGGAAAGAGGACAAAAAATCGAGGCCAAAGGCGTACCCATAATTTACGGAATAACCCGGGCCCACTTAATGGGCCAGGTCAGTCCACAAGCCCAAAATCATAAAAATAAACGTCCAAAATTAGTAACTAACCCAACTCCCTTTTACATATAATTCATTGCCCAAGATCATTTATAAAAGAAAGAAAAGGCCAAAATTCCCTAGCCCAAGTCAAACCCCTCTTTACACACGGGTCAAATGGTCAATGAAATAGTCAAATCACTGTTTATCCAGTTCCTTTTTCCCTCTCTTTTTCACTTTTACAAAGCACCAAGTAAAATCAAGGAAATACACGCTCATATCCTTCTAGAAGCTGACACGTCTGACACAAAGAGGCCACACTGGCGCTCCCATCAAGCCTAGCACTTAGGGATTAAGCATCCCAATGTGGACCACCAAATAATTAAATCTTGGTCCATCAAAGGCTTTGGTAAACAAAATCAGTCCACAGTTTCATCTGTGTGAATCTTAAGCTACCTGAATAAGATTTTTCTCATTGCATCTCAAATAAATTGTGCCTAATTTCTATTGCTTTGTTCTTTGGGTGAAAAACTAGTTTTTAAAAAAGAGATGAACTCTGATTATATAAAAAAATTTGTGTCATAAAATTTGAACCTATACTCAGAGCATTTGGTTTTGAAATCCATACACCTGACCACAATAGTTAGCCAGCTGCAACATAAAAAAAAAATTCTGCTTCAGTTGAAGAAGTAGCCATAATGGTTTGCTTTTTACACTGCCATGAGATCAACCTTCTACCCAGGAACTGACATCCACCAGTTGTGGATTTTCTATCACCATGTGAACCAGTATAGTCACTATCACTATATGCTTCTAACACAAAAGGAGAATCTCTTGGGTAACCATAGACCTAGGTTGGTTGGCCCTATAAGATACTTAAAGATCTTCTTGACTGCATTCAAATGGGAAGTCAAAGGTGTAACCTGGTGTCTAGAACAAGCACTCACTGCAAACATAATATCAGGCCTTGAAGCTATCAAATATGAGGGAACCTATCATGGATCTGTATAAATAAACATTGACAACATCATCAGGTTCATCCTTAGATTTAGGCTTTGAAGCTTCATAGGGTTTATTGCAGCTTCCGACACTTTCCATACAATTCTAAGCATTCCTGGAACATACTTGTCTTGGCTGATAAAAGAAACCCATCAGGCTTCTCTAACTGCAATCCTAAGAAAAATGTTAACTCACCCATAACACTCATCTCAAATTCTCCTTTCATCAACACCTTAAATTCATCACACCAGGCCTTCTTTGTAGACCCAAAAATAATGTCCTCCACATAGACCTGTACTAGAATTATATCCCTAGAATTCTTCTTAATAAAGAGAGTTTTGTCTATTGTACCTCTTCTATAATTATTCTTTAACAAAAAAGTAGACAATCTTGCATACCAGGCCCTTGGTGCTTGATGAAGACCATACAAAGCTTTCACAACTTTGTAAACATGCTTAGGGAAATAAAGATCTTCAAATCCATTAGGTTGAGTAACATAAACTTCTTCGTCAATTTCCCCATAAAGGAAGGCACTCTTCACATCCATTTGATATACCATAAAACCCATATATGAGGCAAATGCTAAGAATAGTCTAATAGCTTCAATTCTAGCAACTGGAGCAAATACCTCATTATAGTCAATGCCCTCCTCTTGCCTATGACCTTGAGCCACCAATCTGGCTTTATTCCTTAATACTATTCCTTTAGCATCTCTTTTGTTCTTCAGAATCCATTTTGTCCCAATAGCAATTTTCCCATCAGGCAAAGGGACAAGCTTTCATACCTTTTGATTAATAAACTGTTGCATCTCCTCTTGCATAGCCTCAACCCAATCAGGATCATTAAGAGCTTGGGAAACACTACTTAGTTCAAGTTGGGATAAAAAACAAGCAAACAGATAATGTAAATAATCTGTTTAATTATTTCTTTGCTGATCATGAACATAGCTGACAAATGTACTTTCACTAAATTTGGACTTCTTCAATGTTCCTCTTGTCTGAACTGGTGAAGTGAGATCTCCAAGAATCTGTGATTAAGGATGAATGGTGTTCACCCTCTTAGTGGGAACAGGATCAACAGCTACAATGGGTGCTAAGTTGGTGACAGTACCACCAAAATCAGCATCATATGAAGAAGAAGTGAAAATTCTAGTACTAGGATGGTGGTATATGTCCTCCATCTCTGAAAATGAGGATATGGAATTTGCATGGTTAGAAGGAGAGGGGAATCTTGTAGAATGTTCACTTGAGCCCAATGAGTGACCAGGAGGAAGTGATGTTTCATCAGCATGAACAGGTTCGATAACAGTAGGAAATAGTTCAGCAGTACCAGTAGAAATACTAGCAGTAGGATCAATACCACCAGCAGGAACCATATCAGCTTGACTTAAATATTCCTCTGTGTCTTTTGAAAAACCAAAACCATACTTCTTAGCTGAATCTTTGGCTTCATGTTCTTGTCTTTGAAGCCTAGCAAGTTCTTCTGCATAGTCTGAATTACTCTCCACCATTTTATAAGCTTCATAAACCTTAGGACCTGAAAAGCGGTTAGAAGGAAAAGAAGGAAAAACAATTACTTATTCATCACACTCCGAATCTGAATCATCTTGTGTACCTGCATGGATGTAAGGATCTTGTATACCTACAGGTTGATTAGATTTGAAACGAGTATAACCTAAAGAATCAGTCAAATAGTTAAGGTCAAAGTACCACTCTTGACCCAACCCCTGAACAATAGTTTTACATCAGATACCTCAGATGAAGTGGTTTTCTTCCAATCTTTTGCTGGATAAATTGTAGACCCTATAAGCCTTACTATGAGCAACATACCCAACAATAAAACCTTCATCAGCTTTTCCCTCAAATTTTCCCAAGTGGTCACTAGTGTTAAGGATAGTCACATGACACCCAAAAGGTTTAAGGTGACTGTTGTTGGGAACTTTCCCAAACAATAGTTCATAGGTGTTTTATGTTATGGGGAACGAGTCGACTAGAACCCATTCAAAACATAACAATCAGTACTAAACTGCTTCTGTCCAAAACATGGTAGAAACTTTATAAGTCAGCAAGCAAAGTTCATTGGCTGCCTTTTCTATAAGGTTCTAGTCTTTCTATCAGCAACCCATTTGTTGTGGGGTTCTGGCAATACTATAATCCCTTTAATTCCCTTTGACCCCAGAGTTCAATTAATTTAGAATTTTTAACTCAGTCCTATTGCACACCTATATAGCTTTAACCTTTTTTATTTAACTGGTTTTCAATAAAAGTAAAAAGTCATAAGGATTATAGTCTCATCCTTAGTCCCCCCCAAATAGAAAACACAATTAAACCTGCTTAAGTCATCAGTTCTGCCACCAGGATATAAACTTGTGATCAATGCTTACTGATGGAAGTAGGACCAAAAAGATCATGTGAAGAACTGGAGAGTTGCTCAGAATGGTGCTCACAGCTGTGAGGCCTTGTAGAACCCTTGTTTTGCTTACCTTTGTGGCCAGGCATCACAATGTGATCATTTAATGAAGAGTTTGGAGGGAGCCCATTGACTATCCATTTCTTTGCCACTTGTGATGTTTTTGAAGTTCCATAATGCCATCCTTTCTATCCATTTTGGTAGACTCCTCAGAGGATGCTTTTTCCAGCAAACAGGTGATATCTCTTGCAGGTTGGATTTCAGTCAAATTGAAGCTGTAGAGATTGTGCCTTTTTGGAACTCTAAGAACCACCTGACTATCCTCAGGTAGTTGGAATTCCTTTATGAGAACAAGGCACTCTTTATCAGTGAAAAGGACATTGTTCTTTTTATTACAAATTTATGATACAGAGAACAAATTAAAGTTTTGAAGCTCTTCCACATAATAAACATTTTTAAAATTCAGTTTGGAAGTCCTTATAGTGCCTTTTCTAGTGATTTTGCCATCTCTACCTCCAAAAGTTACAGTACCTCCTATAATCTTCACAAAGTCATCCAATTTCTCCTTATTACCTGTCATACTTCTTGAACAACCACTATCTACAATTCCTAAATCTTTATTCTTATGAGGATTATCCTACAAATTAAACAATACAGCAACAACATTATAATACATGGTAGACCCCAAGACAAAAACTGACTTGGACTGCCTTGTGGATCAATTAAGAGTTAAACCATGTAGATTGATAGATCCCCATTGTTCTAGATCCCCACTGCAATAATATGGCCTTTATATTTTCAAGAAAGCTGCTGAGGTCTTAACAGCAGTTCCCCATCTTCCCTCATCCATGTACAGTTGGTTATAACAGCGAGGTCTTCTAAAATGTTGAAAATAATGGCTTGTTGGTCTGGTCATAGGTCTAGCAGCATGATTTCTCCAACCATCTAAAAAAAAAAAAAAAAAAAAAAAAAAAAAAAAAAAAAAAAAATTAAAAAAAAAAAAAAAAAAAAAAAAAAAAAAAAAAAAAAAAAAGAAAGAAAAAAAAAAAAAAAAAAAAAAAAAAAAAAAAAAAAAAAAAAAAAAAAAATGGCCTACCAGCAGAAACAGATGCTGGTCTATTCCTACTACCAGCAGGAAATGCACTACCAGCAGAAACAAATGCTGGTAGATTCCTACTACCAGCAGGAACATATGCTGCTCTAGGAATAAATGAGGGAATATTTGCTACATTATGCCACATAGATTTATGATACAATCCTAACTGTTGCTCATAAAAATCACAATCTTTAATCAAATGAAATTTACTACCACAAACAAAGCATGTCTTAGAACCAAAAGAATTGTTTTTACAATGACCTCCTATTGTTTATTCACTCTTATTACATATATTCCTAAGTGTTTTTACAATCTCCTTAAAGAAAACTATGATCATCAAAGTGGAACTTGGTTTTTGTCATCAGTCTTTGACACTGTTCTTGAAATCACTAAACTAGAGGCAGACGGGCTAAGTGTTCATTAGACTTTGGAGCTGAGACTGGACACTGAAACACAGGATGCAAAGCAAGTGGGCCTCTGATCAGAGACTTATCACTGTTATCACTTAAGACAAAGTCATTAGATACAGAGTTAGTTTCAAAATAATTATTGACTATAAACCTAGTAACCTGTGTATATCAATGTCATGCTTGTTGGAAGGAGGCATAAATGTTTCCTGTTAGGTGAAGGAAACAACAGCAATCAACAACTTTGATAACCTGTCAAAGAAGGTTTTCCCTTCTACAACCTCAGTGTAGTGTCAAAGATACTAGGGCAGAGGGATCAAACACTCTCATTGATCCAAAAAGTTTCTCCAAATCCTAAACCAAATTTTGATCTAGAGGACATGGAGCTATTGATCAGTTTGTCCAGGTTTTTGGAAGACTCCTTCCATTTGTCAAACCTTGCCTTAGACTCCTCAAGTTTAACCTGATCATTCAGTTTTTCAAGTTTAACCTGATCATTCAGTTTTTCAGTATATTTTAACATGTTTGTAGTGTTTTCTAAATCAGCAGTTAATATTCTAATTCTTTCTTCTAATGCTAGCTGATTGCTTTGGTACCATGCCTTCTGTTGTTCTAAGGTTTGTAAATGATTTTTATATTCTTGAACCTTGATATCAACAATTTTATAATTGAACTTAAATTATCAAAATCCTTTTTAAGTTCTGCATATTTATGTTCACAACCAAAAGGGCAAGTATGTACCTGAGAAGATAAACCCATAAGAGTAAATTCAGCAGCAGCATCAGAAACATCACTAGAAGCATTACCAGCATCATCATCATCTCCAACAATCATCCCATATACTTGTGCAGCACCTTTTTCCTCATCTTCACCTTCATGGTCTAACCAGTTTAACATTGAATCAACAGACAACAAGGCCTTGGGTTCTTCAGACTTATCCAGCTCCTTAAGTTTGAATGCAGAGTACCTTGCTTTAGAATCCAACTGCTTCCTGCACATAACCCTAGCAAAGTTACGCCTACTCTAAACACTTATAGCATTAGACCTCTCTTGTCAAACGTTTATATATAATTCATTTGACCTTCTTCTTGTCAAACCTTGCAGCATCCTTGTTATTAAACTTCATCTTTCTCCCAGCTTTCTTTTCAAATCTGTTAATCCTAACAGAGAGCATTGCCATTTGCCATTTGATGTCTAATTCCTCCAAATCCAATTTCCCAATTTGATCAAAATCTTCATAAGTGATCTGCTGTTGTGGATCACTTTCAGCAACAAAGGAATGGAGAACATTTTCCATCACATTGCTAGAAGCAGTAGGACTTGATGAAGCAGAAGTAAAAGTGGTTGAATGGGATTGATCAGGATATGACATCTTTGAATTAGTGCTAGCAGCACTAATAAAGGCTGAATGGGTAGGAGCAGAAGTACCTCTTGAATCATAACTTGAGCCACCCTTCACATCAATTTCAAGAGTCCTAAGCTTGTTGTAAAGATCATCAAAGCTTAGATAATCAAGACCACCCTTTGTTTTAAGAGTGATGGCCACCTGTGACCAAGAAGGTGGAAGTGCTCTGAGAAACTTCATGTTACAATCTTCATTGTCTGGCTTAGCTTGCATCTGATTGAGTTGACTCAATATCTTCTGAAACCTGTCATATCCCTTATGCAAACCCTCTGATTCAGATACCCTAAATTCTGAAAACTCCTGCTTTAGCATTGATTTCCTCATTTTCTTAGACTCATCATTACCTCCAAATCTGGCTTTGACAGCCAACCAAATATCCCTTGCATCATCTAGATGGTAAAAATCAGCCATATGATCCCCAGGAAGAGACTGAAGCAATATAGTTCTTGCTTTTATCTCTCTTTGAACAACAATTTGTTCTTCAACAGAAATAGGTGGAAGAATCATAATGTTTCCTTTTGGATCTCTTCCTGTCCTTTTCTTGCTGTTTCCATTTAGAACAATGTTCCACAAGTTGTGATCACTGTTCATGATCTAATACTCCATCTTCATGGCCCACGTCTCATATTCTTCCTTCTTTAAGTAAGGAAATTTGGCATTATTGTTTGAGACAGTAGTTGTATGGTATTGTTAAAGTTGCTGAGACTGGGTAGTTTGTGAGGTTTGAGTGTGATCAAAGACTGGTTTAGAAGTTGATGCTGAGAACACAGGTTTAGTTGTTGAGGGGAAAGTGAATGTAGATACTGATGGTGATGGCATAGGGTATGTTTGTGATGGATTTTGTGAAGACATTTTTGTAAGTTTTATATAGTGAAAAGAGTAAACTTTCTTTTAACAAGGCTCTCTAACCAGGCTCTATACCACTTGTTAGGATCCAACCCTAGAAAGATCTTACAAGCCTGTTAAGGTTGTAAGTACTTATGTAATCACAATCAACTCTTAGAGAGACTCTAACAATTAAACTATTGTTTACGGCAAATATAAACAACAGAGTTAAAGAAGAAAAATTACTTAAACAATGATCCTCTATGGATCTTTTCTATTAACAATAAAAGTGTTTTTCCGATCGTCCCTTTCATCTATGACCGTAGGTTTCTTAAATACTCATGAAACCCTAACAACCTGTTACCTAAGACTCGCTAAAGAGATAAGTATTATCACTTCCTAGGATATCTCATGCATATCCTTATCACTAACTAACTATACTATTAACTCGGAGTAAGCATAATACTACCAGGACTAATATTGTTCTACCAGCAGGAATAACTTTTGATCTGCCAGAACTAACTATAACATTATCCTTACCAGTAGAAACTGCATACCTACCAGCAGGAACTTTTACTCTACCAGTAGGAACTACATACCTACCAGCAAGAACTTTTACTCTACTAGTTGGAACTACATACATACTAGTAGTAACTATCTATTATAATATTCCTAACAAATATCATGCATATCAATTTCATAAATACCATTACAAGAAACAATATTAAAATAAAGAACACCATTCTTTGAAACTGAAATTCCATAATCCGTAAAACATTGAACAAATCCATTGTCAACCAAACGAGAAACTGAAACTACACCTCTAGTTATAGTAGGTGCATAATGACAATTGTCTAAACAAATCACAAGGCCATTAGGTAAAACTAAGTCAAAACTTCCAATTGCTTTTACTTGTGCACGAACTCCATTGCCCACGTACAAGTAAAGAGCTCCTTGTTTCAGCTTCCTTTCAATCCTAAATCCCTGTTTTGTAATACATATGTTAGTACCACAACCAGTGTCATACACCCAGGAGTTATTATTAGGGAAAGAAAATAATTCTATTGTGAAGATACCTGAAGAACTGGCAGAGCCAACTTGCTTCCTTTTCTTCTGCAACTCAGCAAGATAAACAAGACAGTTCCTTTTCCAATGTCCTACCTCCTTACAGTGGTGGCATGCATCATCCTTAGCTGGGCACTCCTTAGCAGTAGGCTTAAGGTTGTTAGGCTTAGGGATATAAACCTTCTACCTTTCCCTTTGCCTTTTAACCTTATCTTGCCTTGCATTAAGCGATTTCTTATTGGCCTTCTGGATTTTACCACTTTTAATCGATCATTTACCTTGTGGTGTTTCAGCCCTTCTATTCTTAGGTAAACCCTTCTCATACTCAATAAGACATACATAAATTCACCAATTGTCTTCCCATGTTTAAGCATATTGTAAATTTCTTACAAATCCCACAAAATCTTTAGTCATGCCATTCAAATTAAGCCTACGAAATATCTTGTGTAGTACAATAACCAAGACGTTTCCAGTTCTCCACATGAGTCCTTTTCTTCTTTAGACATACATCAACTGGTTAACCCTCCTCTTGATTTGCAAGCATGGAAAACTGGATTAATCAAACTTCTCCATCCACTTGTTTCTCAAACATATATCGAAAGCTCCTGAATCATGTCGAAACGGATAGCACAATTCAAACTGTCTATAAGTACAGGGGTCATACCCCGAGCATAAGACAAGCAATTTCCGTATAAGCCATCATATAGAGCTGTCCACTGATCTACAACATTTGGTTCAGCAACAGGCTCAGGCAGGTAAAGGTGTTCAATGACATGCATTTCTTCTCAGACTCTCAAGACTAACTTAAGTCTAGCAAACCATTCATTGAAATTATTAACAGAAAAGATTTTTTTTCAAACATCGACCTGAAAGCGTATGTTATAAAGTTTTGAACCAGGTAGTCCTCTACAGAACACATAAAAAATTCAAGAATTAGTATTTTTGATAATACTCCATGAAAAAAATTAATTACCCACATTCATTGAAATAAACAATTAATTCCCTAAGGTTAGGACCCAACTTGACATACTCCTACCACATCAGTTGATCTGCTAGTGATGGTGTATTCAAAAGGTAATCAACGATTGATAATTCATAACTTTTGCAATTCCTAAACCATATGGGACTTACTTTATTACAATAATACTAGTAGCATGTTTCATCCCATCTATGCCGCGTGTTAACTCAGTCTAACCACAACAACGCTAAGTCGTGTCTCCAATTTCAAACGATAATTATGTATCACCGTCACCGCTCACGGAAAAGCGTATAATTAACGCTTGTATTGCAAATCTACACACGTCTCACCCAAATAAAGAGCAATCAACAAGTGTTTTTTTACAAATTGGATGGCAATACACTATGTTAAAAAGGGTATATATTGACGTTTCAATATGTACGAAGAAGCATGCATACATCTTCGTATCATTGATTTTAATAAAAATTTACTCATTAAGAGTTATTATTACGGTATCACCTATTATCATCGTATCTTATACATAAATAGTGAGACCTTAAAATTGACGATTCAACGTGTTTCCAAATCTAAAGTGTTATTTCTTTTTTCAAAAAAATAATAACACTGTAGTGACATGCCATGGTTCACGGTAACTCCAATCGAAAGCACAAAGAAGCGAGAATCAGGTCAGCGTGAAGCGTATTAAAAACCTGATTTTTTTAGGAATGTTGACCACTCCGCCTTAAACTTCTCTATATTAGTTTGTTTCTAAGTGATGACCCGTAACTTCCCATAGTCATAGCGTCCTATTTTATTCATAAAAAAACTTTATTTGAAACACAATATTAACTATAAGATTGCTAGTCCTAATCATGAAAGATTGATAATAATAATGTAATCGAATCCACTTTTGACTTTTTTGCATTATATGGTCCATAATAAATCTTATTTCGATAATCATTAGTCATGTTTATATTTGTTTTTCGAAAAACCCTTTTATTTTCTCACAAGTCAAGAACTTAAAATAAAACATATAAACATCAACTAAACTAAATAACATTTATTTAAACACACTTAACAATTAAGGCATGCAAACATTAAATATGATCCTAATTATCTAATAATTAAACAATGTATTTATTCACATAAATATTTTAACTATTTTAGGCCCCATTAATTCAATAATAAGGGTCTTCCCGAATTCTTGAATCATGGATCTTACCAATTAAGAAAATATTTAAAATTATGCGAATCTTGATCATATTTAAACCAAATCTTTTTAACAAATTAACAAGATTTAAATATTTAATATTAATCCATGATAAATTTGCATGATTTTATCATGGATCTCCATTAACAATTAACAAAAACTTAAAACAATTAACAATTAATACATCAAGTTTTATATAAAATTGCATACAACCTATATCTCATATAATTAATTTTATTAACCATCAAGATTAAATCCTTTTAACATAAAACGCCCACCGGGGCATTAAAATTAATCACGAAACCCTAATTTTTTCAATTTTATTCCTTGTAATTAAAGATTCTACACGATGGCTCGTGATGCCACTGTTGGGTTTTACGATCTAATCAACCAATTAATTAACACGAGTACGCAGTGGAATTAAAGATTACATGCAGAACACATTAATTAACAAGGATAGAAGATGTATACCTTTTAGCACGAAACGATACACTGCTTAAAGGTAACTGTTAACACCGTCTTCTATATACGCGTGTGTATAACGTCGCACGCAAAAACCCTCCAAGATCTAAAGCAAGATCTCTCTAAGTCGACACACATAATACGTTCTTAGCAAACAACGAAATATGCTAGTACTAGTAGTGTTTAGCAAACGATCACCTTGCTTGACAATCAAGTGAACTGAATAACCTTTTGTTCTTAGGGTCGAATCACAACACCAACGAAACCCTTTGTGGGTTTTCTGCGATCGAACCAGGAAGGAAAGAAACAAACAAAACCCTTAGGGTTTTGTAGAATCGGTCGAGCAAATGAAAACACAAGGAAGATTTTTAGGTTTTAATGTTTCAGGTTATATCCATAATGAAAGCCATAAAACCCCTATATATAGTCCTCTATACTTGTCATGCAAGCAAGGCTTTCCTATTTCCACAAGGAGTGGGATTCGGCTGACCTAGCAAGGCAAGGGTCAAACCACAACCTTTCAATATTCGGTTTTGTATATTTAGTCCCTTAACTTTTTAACGACTAATATTAATACTTGTTATCATATAACGATCGTTTATTAATACACTAATTAAACGTTGTTTACGTATTAACGTGTGCGTCCCCTTAGGCTCGAATAAATAATTCAGACATATATTCTTTACGATGGACATATTCCAACACTTCCATGTATCCTCCTCACGGATCCGAACTTGGTGATAACCTGATCGTAAGTCCAGCTTTGAAAACACATTGGCATGTTTTAATTGATCCAACAAATCATCTATTCGTGGTAAAGGGTACCTATTCTTTATAGTGATATTGTTAAGAGCTCGGTAGTCAATGCACATACGCCAACCTCCATCTTTCTTTGGAACCAATATAATAGGTGAACCACATAGAGAGCTACTTGGTTTAATGACTCCTGCCATGATCAACTCTTCAACTTGACGTTTAAACTCCGCATTCTCTAGCATTGAGTTTCGATACATGCTGATGTTTAGTAGAGTCGAGTCTGCCACCAATTGAATCTCATGCTCTATGACACGGTTTGGTGGTAACCCGATTTTATCTTCAAATAGGGACCGATAATTTGCAATAACCTGCTGAAGTTTATTGAGTGCATGGAAACATAAAAGAGTTACAGCAGATACCTTGCTTGAGGACTCGACTGGTCGTACAAAAATAAGTACAACACTTTGGGTTGCATTCACCATTCGACGACTTTGACAAGCTGTGATCATCTCGACATTTTGTGGTCCCTTGTTTCTATTGATAAGAAACTTTTTTTCGTCTTTCTCGAATTGATATTTTTGTGCCCTTCGAAAATACACCGCGTTTCGTTCCCAAAGGTATGGGCTACCAAAAATTACCTGATAGATATCTAATGGAACAACTTCGCATATAACTTCATCTACATATTGGCTCGTAATGGCAAAACGGAACTTACATTGCTCTTTGACTTGTGTATCTATGTTATTGCTAATCCAGCCCAACTAGTAAGGAGAAGGATGTTGAGTAGTCGGCAATCCCAACTTCCGTACGAGGGTAGCTGAAATTAAGTTCTTTTGACTACCTGTATCAACAATAGCTTCGATTACTTTATGTTTCACCTTAATCTTCATTGTGACAAAATTCTTCTTTTTCATCAGGCTTAACTTGTGTGTTTTGCAAGTTCTTTTGTGGTCCTGCCATCAACGACAAGCTTTTATCTGCTTATTCGATTGAATCGAGTTCGATGGTATCATCAACAAAGGTAGTAGCTGTTGTACGCTTCATTCGATCATCTTTTATCCATTTTTTTAGAAATAACTCGGGAGAGCCTTCCAACACTTCTCCTTCGTGTGACTTGTGATGTTACACTCTTCACAAAATTTGTTTGTATGCGTAACTGAAGTCGTCCCTTTTTTGAAATCATTATTAGGAAAACTAGTACTTGAACCTTCACCTTTCGATCTTTCTCCAAACTTTTCGCTGCTTGTCTTATTCTTTTGTTCAATGGCCATTGCAATACTGCTTGCATCCGAAATATTAGATGCTGAGTATAAGCGCATTTCATTATGGACTTATCTTGGTAAGCCAGCAACATATTTTGTTAAGACGTCTTCGGTATCAATAGAAATCCCCAAAGTCACTGAAAAACATCGAAATTCTGTGGTGTAGTCTTGCACAGTTTGCCCTCGTTGTTGACGTATATTATGCCACCGCATCCAACGGTCTTGAGAATAGCCCATCGGGTAGAATTCATGTCGTAATAGTCGAGTGAATTCTTTCTGACTCACATCTTCTCTTGTTTTTAATTGAGAATTCCACCAAGCCAAAGCATGACTTGTAAGTTTTAACCGCTTATCGCTACTACTAAATCCGTATAGTGTGAAGTACGTCTCCAACTCATTGATCCAAGAATGAAGCTTTTCCGCATCAACAGTTCCATCGTATGTTGAGATATCTATTCTTGCTTCAACTTTGAATGGATAATGAGGGCCATGGACCTTTTTGTTATTATTATCTCCGTCTTCAATATCATCATCTTCAAACTTATATTCTGCATATCTTTCTTTCACGGGTGTCACGTGAGGCTTCGGTGGTTGATCTCGAATCCAGTTGATTACAGATTCAAGGTCTTTGCAGAGTTTATCAACCTTTGCGGCGAGGTCACCCGTACCAGAAGGTTGATCCTTCGTATTAGTCATTGTCGATGTGGTCCCTTTAGCCTGCGATGGTCGGCGATGTTGTTGAAGAACAGTTAAAGTTTCCATGATGCCTTGTATCCGGACTTGGTTTGCACCATACAAGGCGAACGAGGCTCTTGATACCACTTGATCCGTTCAAAGACTTTAAGAACACAAGTCTTTGTACAAGATGCTTATCAATGAATATGTAACGGGGATAAACACAAAGGAATGGAATGGATCATTATTTTATTTAATTCTCTCTAAGAAACAATTCACCAAACTTTCTGTTACAATGAACTTTTCCTTTAGGCTGCCTTTTTCTTCTCTTCCCATATGCCTTATTTATATTATAACTAAAGAGATAAGGAAGACTACATGATAAGGTTATGACTCATACTTATCATCTATTTTAAAAACAATCTTTTACTTATCACGTATTATTAGACACGTGCTTTTACTTGCTCGAGACCGTCACAGATCAATAAACAACCCCACAAAATACATGGCTAAATTTAGGAGTGCCGAAAACAGAAAACAATTAGCATCAACACTACACTTAAGTGCTTTCTTAAAAAAAATAAGTTACTCCTAATACCGTCTTCCACGGGTTATGAGTCCTAATACCGTCTTCCCCAGTATATGGGGGAGGTTGAGACGTAGATAGCTCTACCCCTACCAAAGGTAGAGAGGCCGCTTCCGGTTCGTAGAAAAGGACCTCCGACCTTGTAGGGGGTAAAGATCGAACCCTTGACCTCTGTCACTAGAGGCAAGGGTGTTAACCACTTAAGTGCTTTCTTCTTGTTCTTAATTTTCTTGACCTCCACTTCTGGTATTGGTTCTTCAACCTTTGCTGGCTGGCTGATGAATGAAATCAAAGAGCAATATGATCCTATTAGAGAGCAAAAATAGTTACCTGACCTGGAGGACCTCCTAAGGGCAGTGGTTCATATATATTTCTCAGAATTTGATGACCCTCAGGATTACTCAAATCAACTTTATTTGTTAGCAGTTTATGGCATTCATCCATCTAATATTGAAGAAAGACACTATTCTTGTGAAAGGCTTTAACAAGGTTGAAAGCTGGTCCTTCTAAGTCAGCTTTGCAGTGCTTCTTCTTTCCGGTTCGTCTGCAGAACCATTTGATGAATGACCCAATATCATATGTCTTCCTTTGAAGCTTGTGTCTCATTCGGAACTTAATCGTGTTTGTGGCGTATGATTTGGCCCAGGGTATGTTCTGGTTCCGGGAAATTCATTTGGGGGAATGGCTCCATTCAGGTTGTTTTTTAGGTTGTTGTAGTTCTCTCGCTTTCTCCGGTATCGCTTAACCAGTAGTGGTTGAACCTTAGGAATGGGTCGAGCGTTGTCGGTATGTCCTCATATATGTTGTCATTCTTTCATCTTGCTTTTGATTGAAATGTCATCTAAAGATTGTTCAGAAGTGTTTTGTTCGGATCGATCTGTGCTTTCGAAGATGTCAACACCAGCCTCTCTTATGTCAGTGTCTGCCATCCAGTGATGAGAGAGATGGATGTTGTTTGGAAGCAGATTGTGTGATTTGTCTCAGACTCCTTGTGGTTTCTATTGATACTGTGCTCTTCAGCTTTGGGGAGGAGGTTTAGCTGACCCAGAGAGATTAGAAGATAGCCGGGCAGAATCTGTCTTTTTTCTTTGTAGATTTACCCTGGTTTGTCCAGCTGAAGGGCCTTCATTCACATATCATCGTCTTCATCATATCACTATCATGTTTTATCTTATGGTCTTTCACCTTGTCTAAATCTTCCTTATCCATGGCATTCTTCATCTGCTATCAAATGTTCCTTGAGGTGCATCGGTATAGACGGTAGTTGGTCGTTGTTTTTGTTTTTTGTGTTTTGGCAGACTTCTTATTCTGTGGATCTGGCATTGAAGAGAGAGCATCTTTTTTTTTTTAGCTCATTTCAATTTATTTCCAGGAAGATTACCGAATCAACTCTTATAATCTGTCTGACCTGATTGGACTTGATGTAAGTGTTTGAAATTTGTTTTTCTCCGTCTTCTTGTTCCATTTTTGGCTCTTTGCTTTGATAATCTCCTTCAGATCCTTCTTTTCACGTTTTATTGATTATTGACAGACTATGGTCAGGCAAACACCGAGTATTTCTCGAGTATCAGTCTTGCAGTGTGTCGTTCAAGTTCCTTAAGAGGACATCATCAAGCTTTAGGTCCTAGATAATTTATCAACAGTCGTAGGAACTTGGGATCTTATTGAGCCAAACCAAAACACCAAAACTACAGCAGAGGACGAGAGAGGAGAAAACGCAGAGAGATGAGAGAGAGAAGAGATAAGCAGGGAGTTAGAGAGTTTAAACGCAGAGAGATAGAGGAGATTAGATTTATTTGAAGATTAAGAGGGACGATGATGATAGGATGGAGAATTGTGAGTTGATATGATTTTTGTAGATGATGAATGAGGGAGTAGATAGAGGTATGGTATTAATGAAAGGATGAGATAAGAGATTGATGGGCAGAGCAGAGATCTGAGAGAGAGAGAGAGGGAGAGATGTGTGGAAGATTATGTGATGATAGGAGGAGGATTGAGTCTTCTTCACTTCATGACATCTCTTGTTCCACAATCTTGCCACTTTTAGCTGAAATCAGACAAGAATGAAGAGGAACGATTGATGGAAAAAAGTGATTTTAGGGAGGAGATGTGGTGATTGTTGTGTAGTTTCCGTGTTGATTGTGATTGTGTGGGGATTGTCCTTGTTTAGGTACTGGTGAACTGCAGCAAACAATGACGGATTTTTAGAAGATTTTTAGAAGCAAAGAAGTTTGAGATTGAGAACCCTCTATGAAGGGAGGAAGGAATTTAGGAAAATTAATTGGAGATGTGAGTTTGTGGTGCGTATTTCTTTTGAATTGTTTCTGTTTGTTGAAGGTTGTGTTGTATGTTTTGTGATTCTTTTTTTGAATTTGTTACTGTCTTGGGATGACTTAATCAGGTGTATGGTTGGAATATGGGAAATCTGGGTAAAAGAAATTATAATATCTAGGAAGATAAAATCAGACTCCTCTCTTAATTCTTAGATTTCTCTTGATCTTCTAACACACCTTGGTTCGCTTTGTCATGAAGAAATTTAATCCCCCCAAAGTTTTTAAAGTTTGTCCATCTAAGTTTTATTATTCCTGGGAAGACTTTTAGAACGATTGACTTCTGGTTTTATCCTCGAAGGACGTTAGACAAGCACGTTCGTCTCGTAAATGAGCTTCTGATTTTTCATGAATCTTCACGGTTGGCATCTTGTTCTTGTTTGTTGATTGTTGGTTGTTTATTTAGTTTCTTGATCAGCGTGGAATTTCTTCATCCATGTGCTCTGGGTTTGGTCCAGCACAAGAGGATACATGTTAATTTTCCAGAGTTTTTCTATCCAGTCTGGTCTTCTTTCTTGGGCTTTAGGGCTTCTTGTCCCAGCCAGCAAGCCTCATATGCTTTTTTACCACAGGGGTTCTGTGACTGGAATGGCTTACCTTATTGATCCCATTCTGATGATTATTGTAGTACGAGTCTACTTCTTCCCTTGATCTTGGTCATCTTTAGGAGCAGCGGTATCTGTTTTTTTGTTTCACTGTCTTTGTTCATTCTGAAATCCAACGAGGATGTAGATTTCTTGTGATCATCTTTATCTTATGTGTCATCATCGGGTTTGAGAGGAAGAGAGGGGAGGGGGGGGAGTGGCTTCCAACGTCTATACCCTGTATTCTCTCCAATTCCTCTTTTTCGGTCTTCCAAAGTGTCCAGTCTCCAGTTTGTCGAAATAAGGAGGAGTTCTGATCAACGCCTAACAAGGATAAACTTGATCTAGTAGTATCTTTTTCTTCTTTAACAGATCGACCAGGGGAATGCAGCCTACTTGTTCTTTCAGATACAACTGGCCTTTACCTTTCCCTTTCCCACTTACCTTCATTCCAGTTTGGAGTTCCTTTCTAATACTGGATCCATAATTGTTACTCCTACAATTAGTGCCCGACCTTGTGCAGAAAGGCTGGATCCATTGCTAAGTTGATAGCACGTTCAGGTCTGCATAATTCACCTTCTCCTTATCCCTTTTCTTGAGGTCGTTTCCTAAACTCACTCTTCGTAGCCAGTTCAAGATTCAGGATCATCATTCTTTTTTTATTTTTGAGAGGAATAGATTCTTGTTGAGCTTCATCTTCTTCGTCTTCAAGTTGGAAGGCTGGCTTTCCTTTTCTAACTTTTTTGTTCAGCTTACGATTGGGAAGGTTTCTTTGACGGGAGGAGGAGCTGGCTTGGTTTGTTTGATGGTCGTGGTGGTTGTCGGCTTTTTGGGTGTAGAACGTTTGTTGCTGGTTGCACGCTTGCACACTTGCAATAAGGGGTTTTCTTAGTGTTCTCAGCAACCATTTTCAAATACATGGGATAATACGAGGATTGTCGAATGGCTTCTGTTATCAATGGATTGGGAATTGCCATTCTAAACACTTCAACTGACTCCCCTTTTGGCACAAACTTGAGATTTCCTAAGACATAATATTCACCATGATGAAATGAACAGCAGAATAGGACGTCGATGGATGTTTGTTATTTCTTTGCAAGTAAAGTAAGTAGTTATTTTCACTTTGGAAATGCCATTCATAGGGAATGTGGAGTGGAAGATTTCTTTCTTTCTTTGGGTTCTTCAGACTGGCTTGTGGCTTGCTTTGTGTGAGAAAAATGTCTAGATCCCTTGAGTAAAACTTCTTCACTTATATCAGCTCTGCATGTTTCAAACATTAGTTTGACGTGACTTTTCCCACAACTTTTGCAGAACTGGGTTGTTTGTCTGGGTTTATGTCACTGCAGGAAGTCTTCCTGGTTTAAGCACTGGTTTTGGGCAAAGCATTGAATTTGCCCTCATCCAAGGGATGATAAACATAATTCGTCTCCTCACGTTTTTTGTATACATAGAGACTATTTCTACAGGTTCAGGTTATTCACTAACTCATTAACAAAATCAATAACCGAGTCACCAAACGGATTGGTTAAGGAGGTTAACTCAAATGAGTGAGCGTGGGTTGACAGGAGTAATCTCTAATGCTCTTTCTGAGGAGATCTATCACTTAGGATCGAAACCATTATGTTCAATCCACAGTTAGTTTGACAACTGTAAAACCCCCAGTCTTCTCGTTATACGACATTGTTTCTCAAAGAAAACTGTTACAGGTTAGTTAGCAAGGAACATTGCTGTTGGCAGTTGTGAAATGCTTGGAGGGACAGTTGGTATACTCAGGATGTCACTGATATCTGAAAGATGGGTGTTCTTTTGAATCTTTTGTGCGATTGATACATGAAGGGTTGCTTTTTCCCGATTGTTAACCACTAAGAAACGTGGTTACAATCTGCTCATCTGTTCTTGTAGGAGGTTGAGAGGAAAAAATTTGGTTTCTGCATCGTATTCTGCAAAAGAGCATTTAACAAAGATGACAATCAATGCAGAGAAGAAAGAAGTAACAGAAGTTTATTTAGTTTGATGAACCGAACGTTAGCATTATTGATAAAAGTCATTGTAACTGCGAGATTGATTAGATCTACTAATTATCCAACAGATCAATTACTTATGTATCTAAGCTGGATGGGGTTTCTTAGAAAAGCAATGGGTATTTGAAGGGGCCTTGATAGATTATTGGGCTTTCAAAAGGGTCAAAGATAGAAATTTTTTTTTAGCCCAAACGGCGGTAGGCTAATGCCAAACTTGCCGTTAGGAGAATTGAAACAAAACCGCCGCGTGATTATGAGCAAACAGCCGCGAGAGATATTATGAGCAAACTCGCCGCGAGAATATTAATATTCGACCAAACCGCTGAGAGACGGCGGTTGTTTAAAAATTATTTTAGCTCAGGTTTTGTTTAGTCCTTATCTAGGATAAATTAATAACAAAAGCGAATATTCAATATTGATTCTTTGTTAGTAATACAAGGTTTTTTACCTTCATCATCCTCTAACTATAATGACTACTACACAGCCCCAATCTTATGATCAGATGGTATGACGGTTACTAACTAGGATCAAAAAACTAATGATCTTTGGGGCTACAACCACCATGCTAACATATATCTCTTGTGGGATGTTGTAAACCCACACACAAACACGTTTTTTACACCTTTGGTGCAACGTCTCACTTCTTGGCACGCTTATTCTTGGCACGCTTAAACCTATGTCTATGCCCCTCTTTATATAATAGAGGTTACAAGGCTTACAAAGGAATTCTAATCAAAAACATTAATGACATTAATTATCATTAAGTTACATCTTGTAACTTCCAATCATCATTAATAAAACACATTAATGACATTAATTATCATTAATTATCATCTTGTAACTTCCAATCATCATTAATGTTTTAGTCAAAGTCCAACATATCATATTAAGTCCTTCTTGTTTCATTTATCTTCATATAAGCATATGTAGTTTTGTAATCATCAAATCTTAGATCCTAACATATACATACGAATCATAGATAGAAAACACAAGAAAAATATCTAGATATCAAACATCTTCCTTATTTCCATGGGATAATCCTAGCTTTAGGAGATCAAGAATACAAGACTCTATATTTTGCTCATCTTGTTCTTTGACTTGTCTAGGGAGTACTTAAGGCATTAGCTAGCTTATTTCACACACACATCTCACTTGTTAAGGTGTAAAACACACAAATCTCTCCCCCTCATCCTCTCTAGCCCACGGCAACCCCAAGAACACCACCCAATCCATACCAAATTTTATTTAACACATTTACACATATACCTACTATATATCTAAGATGTCCAAAGAAATCAAGCATGTAATCTTCCCC
>BQNB010028463.1:0-46033 GCA_026074375.1 Tanacetum coccineum
AGAATCATGTGGAAGAACTTGAACGGTAGGCTGCAGAGGCTTACAAGGTGAGAGTCGCAGAGCAAATTACTGCACAAATGGAGGAAATAACACAAAGCGATGTGGGTCAGATGTAGAACACTTTTGCCCGCATCATCAGAGATGAGGCAAAAGAATCTCTACGTGTAGCTGCAGGTCCAGATTTTAGGGTGTGCAGGGTGATCAACCTCATAGGGTCTCAAAATTTTGAGGGCCTCCGATGTTATAATGCACGTCTATGTTAATTTTGCGTTTAAGGTATTTGATGAGAATGTATTCAAAACTTATGACCTGGAAGTTATATAAGCGAGACGTAGGTTATGTAGCTAAGTTTTAAGCGACTTAAGAAAGAAAAAACAGAGTATACGAGTGACTGATATAAGGAAGATGATAACTTTGGTCATTACTCACTTTGCACCCCTAAGGTTTTTAGATCTTACACTTTTATCTGTCTTTTTGTTTTATTTATAAGTACATGTGGATTTTACAAAGTTATATTCTCCACCCATATTTTAGATAGCTGCTAAAATTAGTCCAGTTTGTTTAAATTTAAATATCTTATAGCCACTTGTTTTTATGTTTTTCAATACTTACCTTTTCCTATGTTTAATTATAATGCATATTCGAATCTTTCATTTTGTTCGAGGGGTCAATGTTTTCAGAATGGCACAAGGCCCTCAAAATCCACTGGACGGCCCTGTGTAGCTGTTCGGACAACGAGAACCCATACAGCCCACACGGAATCATGGTAAATAACAGGGCTATTTTAAGTGGATCCTCTTTTATGAATGTCGATAATAGTAGTACTAGTACTACTCCTGTTATTGATAAAATCAAAAAGTTTGAAGAATTACTTACTAGTAGGCAAGCTATTCTTGTGGATGAAGCTGGTAATCCTTTGAAGAAGGTAGAGTTTCTGGGTGATTATGATAGTGAACATGAGGCTGCATCAGTTGATAATGATATGGCTCGTTCTATGGATTCAGAAAGGGTAGGTTTTGGCACTCAAAGTTTGCTGGAACAATGGAGGGATTCGTATGGTAATGGTGACTATGATGAATACCCATACGATGATGATATGTATGAAGGTTAGGATCTTACTCATGAGATTTAAGCTATATGCGATAATCTGGATATCCGAGTTCGAGGATGCAAGAAGAAATAATTTTATGTTTCTTTTGTCTAGTCATTTTGTGTACCTTCCTTTAAGGAAGTAGCTTTGCCCATGTAACAGGTGGAGATGTGAGACTCACCCTCATCCCTTGTACTTAAATATTTTTTGGCGTAATAAAATTTACCGAGGAAACCCTTTAGCCAAAAAAAAGAATCATGGTGGCTTAATGAGGAGGTGCAGACCAAAGTCGGGGTGAAACATACTAGGTTCAAAGAGCTTCTTCAGTGTAGGGGGTCATCAAGAGGAAAGGATTAGGGCAGAGGAAAGGTATAGAGAAGTTAAAATAAAGGCAAAAAAGGCAGTTGCACAAGCAAAAGAAAAAGCGTAATAAGAACTTCATAAGTAATTAGAATCCAAAGAAGGAGCAAACGATATCTACAAGATTGCTAAAGCCCGAGATAAAAAAAGAAGGGATTTAGGAGTCATTTGATACATCAAAGATAAAGGAGGTCGAAGCATGGTGAATGAAAAAGAAATTAGGAAAAGATAGTTAGAGTACTTCTCTTCTCTTTTCATTGAGAGTAGGACAGAAGGACGCGAGGAAGTAGAGAAATTTAGCCCACATCTGCAGTTTGATTGCTACTACTCAAGGATCAATCAGGGAGAAGTAAGGACGGATTTACGGAAAATGAAGAGAAACAAAGTCGTTGGCCAGAATCAAATCCCAATCGATGTAGGAGGTGCCTAGGAGATGAGGGCGTAAAGTGTCTGACCATTCTCTTCAACAAGATTATCACAAGCGCTAAGATGCAAGAATAATAGAGACTCGACGAAGTTGTCCCCAATTACAAGAAAAAAGGGACGCGTCTAGGCGGCCAATTAATCGCCTTGATTTTCACTAATCGGCCTTATTAATCAGTTCGGTAAAAAATCGGTCAAAAACAGATTAATCGGATAAAAATTGACCAAATCGGACAAAAAATGGCTAAATCGCCCAACTCGGTTACGGATAAAAATCAGGCAAATCGGGGATAAATCGGCCAAATTGGATAAAAATCAGCTAAATCGTGCAAATCAAACATATATTTTTAAAATTTTATAATTTGATATGTATAAACTCCAATCTGATTAATCCCCGCCTAACTGATTAATCGCTAGGCGGTACCCGGCCGCCCAACTAGTGCCTAGCAATTTTTGCAACCTTGAACATAAGTGTGTAGCAACTATAGGGGTATTAAGCTGCTTCGTCACTCCATGAAGTTGCAGGAAAGAGTGGTTGAAAGAAGGTTGAGAAGGGAGACTAGGGTGTCAGAGAACCAATTCGGTTTCATGCCAGGTCGGTCCTCTATCGAGGCAATACATCTTATCAGGGATCTTATTAAGAATTATAAATCAAGACAAAGAGACTTGCACATGACCTTCCTAGACTTGTAAAAAGCGTAGCGTCCCACAGGAGTTGATTTGGAGGACCCTTATTGAAAAAGGAACACCAAGGAGATACATAAGGGTTATTAGTGATATGTCCGAGAGGGCGAAGACTAGCGTACAAACCACTATGGGAAACACAGAGTTTATCTTGATAGAAGTCGGTCTCTACCAAGGATCGACCAGTAGCCCATACATTCTTGCCTTTATCCTTGATGAGCTATCACAAGGGATTAAAGAGAGCGTACATTGGTGCATGATATTCACAGACGATATTGTGTTAGTTTTAGAATCAGCAAAAGGGCTAAACAACAGACTTGAGCATTAGAGGGTGGCACTAGAAGACAATGGTCTACGGGTAAACCGAGAGAAGACCAAATATCTAAGATGCGATTTTGGCAGGATCGAGATGGTGCACAACAAAGAAGTGGATATTTGTATCGAAGACCAGATCCTATAACTGAAGGAGTCATTTAGTTATATGGGTTCCATTATATACAAATCAGGAAGGGTAGATGATGATATAACCCACCGTATTAGAGCAGGCTGGTTGAAGTGGTGGGCAGCTTTCAGAGTCATGTGTTATATAAAGGTCCCTCTAAAGCTTAAAGGGAAATTCTATAGAGTGGCCATTAGACCAGCTATGTTGTATAGGTCAGAATGTTGACCGATTACGAAGTCCCAAGGAAATAGAGTGAAGGTGGCGAAGTTGAGAATGTTAAGGTGGTCCTATGATAAAACCTTGTTAGACATGGTTTAGAATGGAGTTTTCAAAGTGGATCTTGGAGTAGAATTAATAATCAACAAGCTGAGCGAATGACGGTTGAGATGGTTCAAACATGTTAGGAGGAGGCTGTTAATACAAATAATGTCTAAAAACGTTATTATATTTTTTGACCTCTCTACGTTTTGAAGATGACAAAAAGTAAAAATGTTCTACGATAAAAATAAACGTGTACACGTTATTAGTCGTAAATTTTTATTTTGACGTAAGTCACTTAAGGTATGTATAAACAAATCATTAAACTTGATTAGTTCAAAGATATATCTTTTTGTCTTAAACTTTACATTTTTACAAATGTAATAAAACCTTTTTATAAAAATAATATTTATAAAATATTTTTATAAATTAAGAAATGTTTTAATTAATTATAAATAATTCAAATCTGGTTCCCCCCCCCCCTCCCCAAAAGATGCCAACTACACTGGATAAACATTTTCCTACTGAAAGAAAAAAAGATGAGTGTCTACCTAGGGACGACCCCCTGTTGATCTCACTTTAATAGATCGAATTCCTTATGCTTGTTTAAGGTTTAGTTATATTAGATAAATCTAACACAACTATAGTAAAAACTTTGTTGGAATGTATTAAAGATTATGCGGAATCTAATCTTTAATATTAAGAAGAATTATCAATGAAATAGTAATTCAATGAACATATAATTCAACAAATAAGCTCCAATATTATTAATGATAATAATACGAATACTCTCAAAGTATTAGGGTTACAAAGACCTTGAAGCTAAGAAAAGGATTGATTTTTGTTTTGGTACGTATTGGTGCTTTGTGTGTTTTTATATCAATCTCTATGCCTTAGAACCTCCTTTTATACACCAAGGAGTCCTACTCGGCCTACAATACTTTTCTAAGTATATAAAATCTTTTCTAAGAATAACTAATACATATCAAGTAAGCAGTACTAACAAACAATACTAACTTACACTAGCAGTACTAACTTAACACTAGCAGTACTAACTTAACAATAGCAGTACTAACTTAACACTAGCAGTACTAACTACTTAGAATATTTTCTTGAGCAGTAGTAACTCTTCAGCAACATTAACTTCAAGCAGTCTTTGTACTAGCAGTAGTAACTTTCACTAGCAGCATTAACTTTTGTACCAGCAGTAGTAACTACTTAGTATATTTTCTTTGAAGTCTCTTAGCAGTACTAACTCCAGCTAAGTAGTATTAACACAAACATGAGCAGCAGTAATTCTAACAGCATCAAAAAGACTTTTAATCCTAACAATCCTCCCCTAAACTTGATATTCTTCCTCAAAATCATCAAGTTTCTTCATTTAAAGCTTCATCAACACCAGGAGGATGCTTCCAAAGACTTCTTTACTTCTTAAGCTGTTTTATGATCAATTTACACAGTTGATAAGCCATTTCACTTTCATAATCAATTTGAAGCTTCTTTTCTAACATCATTGAAAGTATAGGTGATGTATGAGGATACTTCTTCTCTACCAACATGTAAATCTGCATAGACTGCATCGTCAAGAAATGTACTCTACAGGAGTCATACAGATTCCATTCCAACACTTTGTATCTGTTTTGCAGCTTCCATACTTCATCTTCTACATGTGGTTCAAACATTATTTTCATATCATTCCATAACAGATAATCCATGCTTTCCACTGGTCTTGTTGATCCATATTTAGCTTTTACCAACTTGTACAAGTCTTCTAAATCTTCCCAGTCAAAACTTTTAATCATTTGACTAAAGATCCTATACATTTGAGACTTTCTATCAGCTCTTATTATTTGATAATAGCTTTTCTTTCCTTCTTTGTGGATCTTCCAGTCAACAGTCCTTGGAGACTTAACAACTAAAGGTATAACATCAATTACTACCTCTTCTTCATCTGGAATGATTTCCATACACTGTTTAAGCTCTGTTGTTTCTTTGTCATCATCCATCTTTTGCTTCTTTGAACTCTCTTGTATCAGCTCTTCTCCTGCTCTCTTTTCTTTTCCTTCCACCAAAATGCTTTCTTCTTTTCTCTAAGAGTTGTTGAAATAATGTAGCCTTTTTTGCATCAGATAACTCTTCTTGTTCTTGTGCTTGCAAACTTTCAGCCAATTGATAATCAACATTAATCTTTGCTTGAATATCATCCCATTCTTCAATCAAAGCAATATTGGCTCCTTTTTCCTTTTCACCTTTCTCTCTTGCAAGTCTTTCTTCTTCATCAAATGCAGCTTGTAAATTTAAAGCAACTTCTTCATCAAACATGATTTGAACTTTTTTCTTCATAGGCTTCACAGGTTCTTCTATCATTATTCCTTTACCCTTGTCTTGTGATTGTTGTGAAGAAATTGTTGTTATTGTTGTTGTTGTAGATGGCTCTTGAAAAACAATCCCTTTCACCTTGGGTTTTGAAGTTTTTAATGCTTCAAGTGCTTGAGCCAAAGTAATTTCTTCAGTAGTTATTGTAACAGTTGTTGCAGCAGTACTAACTTGAGCAGCATCAACTGCTTCTTCAACAACATTTTCATTTTGCCCTGCAACAAACACCTCCTCATTATTTAAAACATTCACATCAAACATCTCATTATCAGCATCATCTTGAACATTAACCAGGGTAATGCTTCATCTGCATCAATAGCATTTATCCTCCTCCCCTATTTGGATGCATCCTCACCTAAATCTTCTTCATCACCAGGGGATTCTACCCTAGCTGTCAAACCAACTTTGTATAATCTCTTCAGCTTATGAGTTCTTAAACTTCTTTTCCTTTCAAGCTTCTTGGCCCTCATTTTCAAACTATCAATCTCATTCTGTTGAGTGGTCTTTGTCTTCTCCAAATCAAGAACTCTATTTTGTAAATTGGTACATAGTTCCACCAATTCATTAAGTTTAAGTCTATCCTCATCACTTCGAAGTGTGTTACCTCTTGCGAGTAGTGAATCATTGGAATGTTTAGATACATTCTCAAACCTAGTTTGAGCAATTGTATCCCCCATGGTTTCTTGGCACCTGGGACCACCACCTGAAGTAGTTCCTAGGGAACTAGATTAATTAGGTGTTGCCTTAGATCGGGTCTTAGTTATATTACCACTGTCCTGCTCTGCTTCTAAGCTAGAAGCAGTAGTGGCAGCCCTCACCAAACTGTCACCAACTCCTTATGGACAGCCTCATCTACAATATTTTTACTAGGATCACTAGGCTGAGGTACCTGAGTGTCCTTTTTAGGCTTCTTAGGTTTTTTGTCTTTTGAGGTTGAGTAAATGATTGAGTAATGGTAGGTGTATGATGGGGATCAGTTAGATTTGCTGAACCTTCACCCAATTCTGATTGGTTTTGTACCACCATTGTTGGAAATAAAGGTGTTACTCTACTAGAAAAACCTTTGCCTACCCTTATCATATTTCCAAAAATCTTTTTAGTGTAAGAGGGTGCATTATATATTCTCTTGTGATTTGGCAGCCCATCAAGTTGTTGATCCAAAACTCTTGTACAAACCTTGAATACATCAAAAATTTCCCAGACACATTATCCAAGTTTCTAATCATACTTTCAAAAATGTATTTTGAAAAGTTAAACTTCTGATTTGTAGCCAAATAGATCATTGCAGATGCCATAGTACTACTAAACTCATTCCATGCAGTTGTCTTTGAACTTAGGCATTGTAGAATAGTATGAATTAGAAATTTCCATTGTGGAGAGAAGAATGGCTTATAAAAAGTGAGCTTTTGTGAAATTTTCTCATATCCCATCAATGTAAGTTGTTTAAAAATGGTAGAGTTTGGTAAACAATCAATACATTCCTCATCTTCTAGTTGAAGATCTCTTCTCACAGATGCTATAGTGACAATTATCTTCTTGCCATCTACTAGGGCATGTAACTGTACTTCCCCATTGATAGTTTTGGCCTTGACAGTAGACCAGAACTGTTCGATACAAGAAATGTATATTGTAGGATTGATTTTTAATGCATGCCTTATAGAGTGTGCATTCAAAAAATCACAATTTGTTCATACCCATCACTTTCTGCGGGTTTAGACAAAAATGCGACCATGTTATGAGTATCCACAAACTTTAGATTAGCCATTTGAGTTGGGTTTTGATAATGGATGATAAAATTGAGTTAGGGTTTGTGATTAGAGAGTATTTGAAATATTGAAATCGATTGAATGATGGATTGAATCCTTAATCGAAGTATTTATGAAAAATACCCTCAACAACATTAACTTTCACCCAGCAACAGTAAGTGTATGCCTAGCAACATTAACTTAGAACAAGCAGTAGTAAGTTATGCCTAACAACATTAACTTTGAGTCACTAACATTAACTCTAATTCCATTCTAAACAGCTTTTCCACCATCAATTTAACACTTTTCTTTGCTTTTCCTGCAAAATGTTAGTCTAAAAACCAAGAAAACACAAGCCATAGCAATTTTCACAATTATCACAATATTAATTATACCTAACAGTATTAAGTATAACTAATAGTAGTAACTCAGCAGTATTAAGTATAACTAGCAGTACTAATTATACTTAACAATAGAAACTTTTAATGACATGAATAACAGTACTAATTCATACAAAACTCTATAAAACATAAAGAGATAAAAGACTTTAAAGATTCATCATTCCAATACTAACAATCAAATATTAAAATCTACTTACATCAAAAGCTTTTGTAAGCAAATCTGCAACATTCTTGTCAGTATGGATTTTGACCATTTGAATCAATTTCTTTTCATTGCAATCTCTAATAAAATGATGTTTGATCTCTATATGCTTCGTTTTTGAATGAAAAACAATATTTTTAATTATGCAAATAGTACTATTATTGTCAGTAAGAAAATCAGTTTCTTTTAGGGACCCAAGCCATCACTGACTTGGATCTGCCTTGTGCATCAACATAATCAAACTTTTTTAGGGTGATTGATGCACTGCTTTTGTTATGGAATTTACAACCACTGTCTGTTTCTTGATATCATGATATTAATCTACAATCCAAGGAATTGACAACCTCCTGTTGTAGTCCATCCTATTCAAGCTGCTCCACATTAAGAACTATCAGTATATGCTATCCAAATCAATGGGAGAAATCTTTTAGAAGGACCAATTTTGGATGACCTTTTAAGTATCTTAAAATCCTTTTCAACGGCATAATGATGTGAAACCTTTGGAATTGACTCTAGTATCTAGCACAGGCACACACTTGCAAACATGATGTAAGGTCTTGTTGATGTAAGATACATCCAAGTAAACCAATCATTGACCTATACATATGAACATCCACTTCTTTACCATCTTCATCCTTGAGCAGAGGCTTTTGAGTTTCCATTGGTGTGCTTGCAGTCTTGACTTCTGTAAACCCAAATTTCTTGAAATAATTTCAAAACATATTTTCTTGACTAAATAAAATATGCCATCCCGGTTTTCTGCTGCATTGTAATCCCAAGGAAGAATGTAATTTCTCCCATAGAAATCACTGAAATTTTCTCATGCCATCAACTTCTTACATGCACGTTGCATAGCTCCTTCTTTGTTGAACCAAAGATGATATCATCCACATAAACTTGACCAGCAAAATATCACCTTTGTGCCTTTTGATGAATAAGGTCTTGTCAATTTTCCCTCTTTGAAACCCATTGTCTAACAGATATGTTGATAAGATTTCAGACCAAGATCTAGGAGCTTGATGTAGTCCATACAGTGCTTTTTCAACCTTGTATACTCTATCAGGAAAGTCTGGATCTTCAAATCCTGGTGGTTGACATACATACGCCTCTTCTTCACTTTTCCCATAGAGAAAAGCACTTTTTACATCCATTTGATACACCACAAAATCTTTAAATGAAGCATAAAGCTAAAATAGCCTAATTGCTTCAATTATTGACAACAAGGGCAAAGACTTCTTCAATAGTCTAGCCTTTCTTCTTGTGTTGTTACCCCTTGAGCAACTAATCTTGCTTTATTTCTTATCACAATTCCCCTCTCAACCTTTTTATTCCTGAAAACACACTTAGTGCCTATATACTTTTTTCCATTTGGTAAATCCACTAAAGTCCAAACTTCTTGTAACTTGAATTGTAGAAGCTCTTCCTGTATAGCCTCTATCTAGCTTGGATCCTTCAATGCATGAATTACCTTTTTTTGTTCTTCCTATGATAAAAGACAAGGCAAACAAGCAGGTTTGAAGATTTTATGGTTTATTCTTTGTTGAATGAGTTTTACTAACAAACTATGTTCCTTCAAATTCTTTGGAATCTTCTTGTTTTTTTGTAGCCTGAATTGTTAAATTTCCAATCACTTGTATCAAGAGGATGATCTTTATGAATTCTTGTAGTTGGAATAGGACTGACTTGGATTGTTGTATCCAAATTGTTCATGTGAGCGTCTGCACCATCATCTTCATCATTTCTTGAGAAGTCAAATATGCTATAATCTTCCAAATCAGGCATATTTAGATCAAATGGAAGTTCAATGCTTGTTTTTCCACCAACATCATTAACTTCATTTGTGCTAGCAGCATTAACATTATTAGTGTTGTTAACATTATCTTCCTTCTCTTGATCATTACATTCACTATCTTTTCTTGGATCTTCATCAACCTTCTTTCCATCATCATTTAAAGGTTTGGATCTAGCATCATGAGAACTCTTTGGATCTTGGGAATATGGTGGATCAGCAGTCTATAATGGTAGCAAAATGTAATCTTTGACAGGTTCTGTCTCCTTTCTAGCTTGACCTGCATTATCACTTGCTTTTGTACCTGCAAAACCATTAGACTGTGTACCTGCAACAATTGGCTCATAATTCATTGTTCTTGTTAGTGCATCAATATCAAATAGCTAATCTGTCACTACCTACAGCATTAGGTGTACTCTCACTAAACCTAATATGCAAGTTTTCTTCCACTATCCTTGTTCTACTATTGAATACTCTAAAGGCTTTACTATTTAAAGAGTATCCAACAAAGAAACCTTCATCAGCCTTACCATCAAATTTGCCTAAGTGATCTATGGTATTGAGAATGGTAACAGGACACCCAAATGTCGTCATATAAACTTAAGTTGGTGTTTCTACATGAAAAAAGTTCTATATGGGGTCTTGTTAGGAGGCTTAACTACTAACACTCTATTTTTCACATAGCAAGTAGTATTACTGTTCTGCCAAATCGTAGTTGACAAACTTAGAATCAAGCATAGCATAGCCTCCTAGTCAGCCTCAATTAGTGTCCTATTCTCCTTCTCAGCAAACTCTATTTTATTGAGGAGATCTAGCTATACTAAACTTGTCTCAAAATACCTTCATCTCATAAAAACTGTTTATTTTCTTCGGTTTTTGAATTCCAATTCTTTTATCACATCTAATCATTCGTATACCTTGTGATCTACTAAGATTTTTATCCCAATTATAAATGGACTTATGAATGCACACTAGTCTCATCCGTAGTTATCTAGAAAGAAAACCCATATAAACCTACTATAATCATTTGTGACAACTAGGCAATACATTTTTTTCATAAGGCTTTTTTACAAATGTTGGACCAAATAAGTCCATATGTAACAAATGTAAAGGAAGACTAATTGAGTTATCTGTTTTGGATTACAAGAGGTTTGTGCTTCTTTCCCTGTTGAACAAGCAACAAAGGTTTGATCATTTTTCAAAATGTTTGGAGGTAACCTCTTACAAGGATTTCCCTTAACCAATTTATTCATGGTTTTAAAATTTAAGTGACCTAGCCTTCTATGCCAAAGTTTGATTATCAGATGAGGCTTTTGCAAAAAGGCCAAGTTAAAATCTCATTTAGAGTACGAAACTATGTTCTTTAAATCAAACATATACATTATTGTTCTTTCTAGGAACTCTAAGTAAAACTTGACTTTCATCAATTAACTTAAAGTTTGGAGATAAAACAATACATTCAGTGTCATTAAAAAGAACACTATTCTTTTTATCACACATTTGTGAGACACTAAAGAGATTAAACTTTAACTCTCTCATAAAATACACATTTTCAAAATCTAGATTACCAGTTTTAATGGTACCTTTTCCTGTGATTTTCCCTCCTTTGGGGTTCCCTCCAAAAGCAACATATTCTCCATCTATCTTTTCATAGTTTGTAAGATAGGACATGTTCCCTATCATGTACCTTGAGCATCCACTATCAATTACTCCTTGATCCTGTAAATCCATTTGTGGATTGCCCTGCACATTAGATAAGAAAATTAGTTTCTTTTGGGGACCCAAGCCATCACTGACTTGGATCTGCCTTGTGCATCAATATAATAAAACTTTTTAGGGTGATTGATGCACTGTTATGTTTAGAAACATGGTCTAAAACTTTATGCTTTGGTTTCCAAACCCAACAAGGTGAGGCCTTAACAGCATTAAAATTATTTCCCTTAACATCGTTAACTACTGCTTTTGGCCTAGCAGTATTAAATTTTTTATCCTTAACAGTATTAACCCTTTGATTAAAATTACTGTTTTTAAATGATGTGTTCTTATGAATGGGTCTCTTAACAGTTGAATGTGCTATTTTAGAAAGATATGACATTGGTCTAGCAGCATTCACTGTTGTTTTTGAGTGAGCAGCATTAACTTGTCTAGCAGTATTAACTGATACTAAACCAGACTTCATTAGTACTGCTCTTGGAACTAAGTTCTTTTTAGCACAAGGGTGAGTCTTTTTAGCAAAGTTTTGATGATTCACCTTTTGAGCATTGTTCCAAACAGGTTTTACCATCATTTGATGGTAATTGCAATCAACTTGCAAATGATCAAAGCTTCCACACACATAACATGCCTTATTAAACATCTCAAAATTGTTTCCTAGTTTTTGAGACATCATATTGTTCTAATTTCTTTGATTACCTCTTAGACTGTGAGTGTTTTGCCTATGTTGCTCAACTTGTTTAACAATTTTCCTAGTAGTTTTTTCTTGTTGTTTAGATTTGAAAAACTCTTTCTTAACAATACTAGGCCTAACTGTTTTCTTTTCAATTTTAGGCTGAGACACATCCTCTTCCTCATCATCTGACACCCATTCTTCAATAATTGGGGCATAATTATTCTTCCTAACTACCTTAGGCTCTTCTTCACTAGACATAGCTTTACTGTTCTCAACTATAGGCTCATTAACAAACTCATCTAAACCAGTAAAAGACAAGTCAGGTATTAAAGGCATGAAATTTCCTGTGTAGGGAGGTGGAACTGCATTATAATTTTCATAGCCTAAACGTTTCTTGCAAATGTCAACTATCTGACTCTCTATGAGCTTGTTTAAACTTTTAGATGCATGATCAAATTTATCTACATTAAGTTGAATGCCATCTTTTTCTTTTTGAACTATTTCAAGCTTCCTTCTAAGTTCTCTATTTGCTATTGTCTCCATGTGTATTTAAATTTTTAAGCCCTTAATATTCTTGTAAATAAATAGATTCATTTGCTTTATAAACTTTATGTTTTTCTTCCACTGACTTTAAGCCTTTATCTATAACTAGAAAACTATTTAAAATTATATTCTATTTAAATCTTTTAAATAGTTGATTATTTAGAGATTTAAGAGATTCTATAGTTTTCAAAACAAGATTTGAAAAATTAGAATCATTGGATCCTCTGAGTCAGAATTTTCTGATGATAAGAAAGCCATGAGTGCATAATTAGGCCCTTATCAGACTGATCACTCCAGTCATATCACACCAAGCCATCACATTGATACCAAAGCGGTAGAGTAGATATTTCCACAAGGCACACTTCTTGAGCTTTCCTTGTTCTTGTAGTCTTGATTTCTTGGAGCTTTGCATTCCCTAGCAAAATGTCCCCTCTTGTGGCAGTTGTAGCATTCCACTTTGGAATTTTTTAAAACACAATAGTTCTCATTGCCATAAATAGTTAAGCTTCACTTCTTGTTTTCTTCAAAAACCTTCTTAGCCTCATAGTCTACTTGGCATTGGCCAGCTTCTAAATCCATTCTTCTATGTCATTTGGATGGATTGTGCAAGTCCTCAGTACAAGTTATGGATATTTGGTTGACTAGCAAAGAATGCACAAATAACGCATCACTCAAAGTTATCAAATATTTGTAGAGTTAGCTAGTATTAAATTGATTGTTCAGACCTCTGTAGTAACTACAGGCTGTATTAACTGCTTTATTAGTGCTGTTAGTGTTGTTATTTGAAGAGGATACAAAAGCCATGTACAGTGTGCTTGAACTTGAGCTAGACATCCCTTTAACTTCTGGTTGATACACCTTGAGGTTGTTGTAAAGATCATCTATGCTTATTGTATCCAAATAGCTTTATTCATCCACACAACAGCATGTGTGTTCCACTCAGGTGACAAACTTCTTAATAACTTTTGATTAACATCTTCTTGTGAAATCTTTTCACCCAAAAGCTCCAACTGACTCACAAGCTTTTGAAGCCTATCAAAAGTTTGATCAAGCATCTCTGAGCTTGGAGTAGTGAAGTTTTCATATTGCTGCTTTAAGAGATTCCTTTGAGTCTTTTTAGTAGCTTCATTCCCACCAAATCTCTTTTCTACAGCTTCCAGCAACTTCTTAGCATCCTTTATAGAGTTAAACTTTAACTGATGTTCATTGGGAATGCCCATCATTAAAGTACTTCTAGCTTTCACCTCTAATCTTCTCTGAGCCTTTTCTTCAACAGTAATAGGCATCTCTGTCATAACTCCTTCCATAATTGTTGTTTTTTTGTCAAGGTTGCACCATTCTCTATGACTTCCCACAGTGCATAGTCTATCATCTGGATATATTGTTTAATCCTTAGCCTCCAGATCTCATACTCACCAGGTTTGAGCATGGGAACTTTGGATGCAGCCACCATGTGTGCAGAATCTTGATCTATATCTTTTAGCAAAAGATTTTGTCTATAAAAACAGGTTCTTCTTATTCAAAGCTTTTCAACAAGCTCTTATACCACTTGTTGATCCCCACTTTAATAGATCAAATTCCTTATGCTTGTTTAAGGTTTAGTTATATTAGATAAATCTAACACAACTATAGTAAAAGCTTTGTTTGAATGTATTAAAGATTATGCGGAATCTAATCTTTAATATTAAGAAGAATTATCAATGAAACAGTAATTCAATGAATATATAATTCAACAAATTAGCTCCAATATTATTAATGATAATAATACGAATACTCTCAAAGTATTAGGGTTACAAAGACCTTGAAGCTAAGAAAAGGATTGATTTTTTGTTTTGGTACGTATTGGTGCTTTGTGTGTTTTTATATCAATCTCTATGCCCTAAGACCTCTTTTTATACACCAAGGAGTCCTACTCGGCTTACAATACTTTCCTAAGTATATAAAATCTTTTCTATAAATAACTAATACATTTCAAGTAAGCAGTACTAACAAACAGTACTAACTTACACTAGCAGTACTAACTTAACACTAGAAGTACTAACTTAACACTAGCAGTACTAACTAAGAATATTTTCTTGAGCAGTAGTAACTCTTCAGCAGCATTAACTTCAAGCAGTCTTTATACTAGCAGTAGTAACTTTCACTAGCAACATTAACTTTTGTACCAGCAGTAGTAACTACTTAGTATATTTTCTTTGAAGTCTCTTTGCAGTACTAACTCTAGCTGAGCAGCATTAACACAAACATGAGCAGCAGTAATTCTAACAGCATCAAGAAGACTTTTAATCTCAACACCCTATAATAGGTAGAACGGCCCCCATATATATTGGGGACCGTGCGACCGTCTACAGGAGACACGCTCCTCTCTCTTGCCTATAAATACTGCACTATTCCCTAGTATTTTTCAAGCCTTTTGCACACAGTTTTCTGTTATACTTCTCTCTCTACATCTCTTTACATCTCTCTAAACCTTTAATCACTAACTTGCTTAATCTTGTTTAAGTGATCCATTCTTTCTTTCTTCCTCAAGTGCAAGAGAAGAATACTCATATTCGCCAAGAAACGAAGTGTTGTAGATTAGTGCTTTCTCTCCAATCTTCTTCTAGATTTGATCTCTTTTATATCATTCTTGTATAGTTGTGTAGATCCGGATAGTGTATAAATCTGGAAGTGTTGTATGTGTGTCAGTTAGTATTTTAGGCCTTAAACTACTCTTGTGAAGTGATATATTGGTTCTAGCTAAGATTAGGACTCGACATTTAGCTTAGTGTTATAAATTGGTATAAGCGACGTGTAACGGTTTTCTTCGCCTGAAGGGAGCTTGTTGACATAGTGAAATCTCGAGTCGGATACTCAGAGAGTGGAGTAGGGAGAAGAAGAGCTTCGTAGCCGAACCACTATAATTCGGTGTTTTAGTTTGATTGTTCTATCTCTTTACTTTCATATCGTCTTTTATATTCCGTAGATACAGTTTAAATTGTGTTCGCGATATTTACAATGAGATATATTGTTCATACTCATTGTTGGTTGATATCACATAAACTCGAATCTAGGATTTTTATAAGAAAACTTTTAAAACGCCAATTAATGGGTAAACTATTCAACCCCCCCCCCATTCTAGTTTCAAAATAGGTATCAGAATCCAGGTCACCCAAGATTTTTAAAATATATTATATTTTAAAGCTTGAATCGATCTATAAATTTTTACAAATATCGAGAAGAGAAATCTATGCAACCATCACTTTTTGAAAGCGATGATTTTATTTATTAGAAAAATAGATTCAAAACTAATGTAAAATTAAAAGATCTTAATCTTTGGCATGTTATTACTGAGGGTGATTTTCCGCCTATTCAAAATAATCTGGAAACTAAGCAAGATGAGGTTGTCCCTTTTTAAAAACAAAACGATGATCTTAAAAAGAGACTTGCAAAAAATAATGAAGCTAAAATAGTTATTTAAAATGCTTTGCCTAGGAAAGAATACGAAAGAATTTTTATGTATAATACGACAAAAGAAATGTGGAAAACTTTGTTAATCACCCATCAAGGTAATAGTCAGGTCAAAGACAACAAGATTGGCCTTTTGGTGCAACAATATAAACAATTCGTCAAAGACAACAAGATTGACTTTCGGAAGTGATGACGAAGAATACGCTATGACGGTTAGAGACTTCAAGAAGTTTTTCAAGAGAAGAGGTAGGTTCGCGAGACAACCACAAAATGACAAAAAGACATTGCAAAGAAGTCGAGACGACAATAACGGCAAAAATGATAGGAAATGTTTTAGATGCGAAAACCCGAATCATCTTATCGGAGAGTGTTTGAAACCACCAAGAGACAAGAACCAAAGGGATTTCGTCAGAGGTTCTTGGAGTGATACCGGTGAGGAAGATGATGAATAGGCTAAAGACAAAACGTGTCTCATGCCTCAAGCATCTAGTGAGGTATATTCCAAATCCTCTTACTTTAGTGATGAAAACTCTTTAATAGATGATTTTACTCTAGATAGAGAATACCATAAATTGTGTAAAATGAGTTTAAAAATGATCACTAAAAACAAACACTTAAAAGCTATTAGAAATGGAAGTTATTAAGTTAAAAGATAAAGTATCAAAACTCAAGAAGAACAAAGAAATGATTTAGGGCGTACAACTTGTCAGAGTTTTAAAATTGAAAATGAGAAGCTCAAAGAGGAATCCTCCAAGCTATCTCAATTTGAAAAGAGTACTCATTCTCTTAAGAAAAATTTAAGTTCTCAAAAACCCTCTGGCGAGAAATCAGGTCTAGGTTTTAATTCATTTGAAGCATCAACTAGTGAGTCAAAACAAGTAAAACATTTAAAACCTCAAAATGTGGAACCCTCTGGTGACGGCCTCCTGGGCGAAGGGGACGGCCCTCTGATTTTCCTAACGGTCCTTAAATTAAATCAGAGACCGTCTATCTGTTTAACAGAATTTGAAAAATAAGTTTCTTTCTCAAAATCTATTTTGGTGACAGAGACCAAAACTTATTATGGTAAATAACGTTAAAATTCTCGTTGCTAGTGATGATGAGGTTAAATGGTTTCATAAGCCTTCTTTAAAACCCGAAGTTGGATTTACTAAACCGGACTTTAGGTCAAAAACTTCACCTCCTAGGAGAATTAATAATTCTCGTCCTCGGTCTAAAACACTGCAACCAAAAAGAAATCTTGGACCACAAAATCGTCCAAATGACTTTCCCGTAACTTGGAATAACTTCCAACAACAAAGTTACATGCCATGGGGGAATTTGTCCTCCACTTCTACATCTCAACCAAATGCAATAAATTCAAAGGATGTTTAATACTAACAATTTTGGACCTATGAGATATTGGGGACCAAATGCTTGAGTTGTTATGTTATATAAATAGATTTGCCTTGGAATCGATATGGATCCCGACGAGTGGATCAAGAATAGTGGATGCTCTAAGCACATGATAGGCAACCGAAAGCTTTTCTCCACCTACAAGGCATATAATGGAGGTAACGTCATTTTTGGTAGTAATCTTCGCGATAACATCATAGGCAAAGGTACGATTTCTCATGAATCCCTTAATATTGCAAATGTAGATCATGTAGATAATTTAGGATTTAATTTGCTAAGTGTTAGTCAAATATGTAATAATAAGTGTAAGGTAATATTTTTCGAACATTATAGTAAAATAAATAAGGATGGAAAGGTCATAGGTAGAGGTATTAGGAAAAGATGATTTAATGTGATGAAATTAGGAAAGAAGCCAAAAGAAAATGTTTGTCTTACATCGATTGATGAAAACTCCACCTTGTGGCATAGAAGATTAGGCCACGTAAATATGCATCTAATACAATCGTTAGCATCTAAGGAACTAGTTAGGAATTTACCTAAACTTAAGTTTGATCAACATTTCTATGATACTTGTCAAATTAGAAAACAAGCTCACGCTAGTCACAAAGCTAAGAACATAGTCTCAACGACTAGATGCTTTGAACTTCTCCACATGGATTATTTCGTTCCATCCGCCGTACGGAGTTATGGAGGAAACCTCTACACCTTAGTAATAGTAGATGGCTATTCTAGGTATACATAGACAAGATTTCTTAAAACCACAACTGAGGCTTTCAAGAAGTTTGAAATCTTTAGTAAGAAAATACAAAATCAATTAGGATGCTTAATAGTGTCAATTAGGACAGATCAAGGTATGGAATTTGATAATGAAGTGCAATTTAGAGAGTTTTGTAATGCCAATGGTATTACACATAACTTATCGGCTCCACGCACTCCACAATAAAATGGCGTGGTAGAAAGGAAAAATAGGACTCTACAAGAAATGAGTAGAACAATGTTAAATGAACAATCGTTATCATAAAAGTTTGGATGTAATGTCGTAGATACATCAACCTACATCCTCGACCGAATCCTAATTAGAGCCATATTAGGAAAAACACCATATGAACTCTTAAGAGGTAGGAAACCTACTCTTGATTACTTCAAAGTCTTTGGAAGCAAGTGCTTCATCTTAAACACCAAAGACTACCACCAAGTTTGACCCAAAGTCATACGAAGGTGTTTTCCTAGGTGATTTCTAAAATAGTAAGCCTACATCATCCTAAAAAACACTTAATGATAATCAAAGAATCACTCAACATGACATTCGATGAAACTCCTCCACCATCTAAAACATCACCCTTGGTGGATGATGACTTAGATGAAGAAAAAGCAATTAAGGTTACTGAAAAAAAAACCTAGAAGATGATATTGAGGATGAAACTTTAAAAGTTGACAAAATTGTCAATATTAAGGAATCTAACAATAATCCATTAGACATCATCATAGGAAACCTTAACCAAAGAAATCTTAGGTCTCAAGCCCAAAACCAAAGTAACTTCTTTTGTTTTATATCAACTATAGTTACTAAGAGTGTGAATGAAGCCTTAGAGGATGAAAGTTGGATAATTGCAATGCAAGAAGAATTGAATCACTTCATTGCGAATGATGTTTGGGAGTTAGTACCACACCTTAAGTGTACAACAATTATAGGAACTAAGTGGGTGTATAGAAATAAGCTTGACGAAAATGGCATCGTGTCTAGAAATAAGGCTAGACTAGTAGCACAAGGTTATAATCAACAAGAAGAAATTGATTATAATGAAACTTATGCCCCCGTAGCTAGATTAGAATGTATTAGAAATTTATTAGCCTATTCATGTGCCTTAGATTTTAAATTATTCCAAATGGACGTAAAAAGTGCATTCCTAAATGGTTTTATCAATGAGGAGGTATACGTGGCACAACCTCTAGGATTCATTGATTTTGAAAAAACTAATCATGTTTACAAACTTAAGAAAGCTTTGTATGTTCTTAAACAAACTCCTAAAGCTTGGTACAATAGATTAAAAGCCTTTCTTATTAAACATGAGTATAACATGGGAATAGTAGACAACACACTTGTTACAAAGAAGAGAGGTTCAAATCTCATCATTTTTCAAATATATGTCGATGACATTATATTTGGTTCAAATTGTCAAGAGTTGTGTGATGACTTCGCCAAAATCATGCATGATGAGTTTGAAATGAGCATTGATGTGTCGTTGTGTGGTGTATATTTTATTGATTCAAGTTTTAAATTTATATTTTGCCGACTAAACCAAAAACAACACTTTAACGGGCAGTGTACCCGATCGGTAGTAGTTTCGTAGTAAGTAGGGTGTCGAACACTTGAAGCGAGGTTAAATCTATCAATTTAATTAATATCTTGGTTATCTAATCTATGTTAATTCTATTATATTCTAAACCTATGTCAGTCTAAATCCTAATTCTAACAGGAAAAAGGGGTTTTCAGCCTGAGAGACTGGCACGGTTTGGTTGGTGACTACAATCAATTCAAGGCACTTTAACCCACGCAAGCTAATTAACAAAAGATAAAAGAGTGGTCGAGCCAAATATAAGAAAACTTTATTTAACCATTATTAATCGATTAGATAAAGTTGGTGTGTTTATTAAGTGCAAATGATTTCTTCTCTCGATGGGGGTGCATATCATCTTTAGACTTAGGGTTAATTCATCCTAAGACCTAGACACATTAATTCTGTCACAATTAAAGCATCCGCATAAAGCATCCTTATTAGCTGATTATAATCTATCTTAGGGATTAAGCAATGGTGATCTTGTTAAACCCTCAGCTAATAGAGACTTTACCACTTACCAGGCTTAATGATAAATTTATACACTAGGAGTTCAACTTGTACCAACTATCCATAGAACCAGAAACGTTACTTGTTGAATTATATAGGGTCACCTGCTCATAGTAGCCGAATTAATAAAACCATGGGCAGTATCAATTAACTAGTTTTAAGCCAAAGCTGTATCTTGTCAAGGACTTAGAGGGACAATATTGGTGTAACTATGATTCTAGATGTATAATTACTATATGGCGAGCTATCCCGGACCTCTAGATCTACTTTGGTCCGTGTTAACTGATCCTGTTGAATTTAGTCGATACAAAAAAGCGAGGTAACAAGTATTTAAATTGATAAACATAAACAAGCATTCAACGATAAATCAAAAAATTGAGATAAACAAATACCAAACATTCAGATCTTCATAATAATGGCTAATACCCGAATGTATTAGCCTTCAAACATCATAATAGATACAAAAGCAATTATTTATCCAAGGTAAACTAACTAAGTTAACAAATGATACCAAAAACTGAACGATTACTAAAGTATAGGGAATTACACGTTGTCTTCTATGGAATTAATAACGTTGCTCGACCTCTTCTGCTCTTTTCTCCTCTAAAAATTGACTTTTATGGTTTAGGTATCAAGAATATGATTTAGCACACTTAAAACTCGTTTTTAAGTTTTCTATTTATAAGGTCTGGAAGTCGGTTCGATACGGCGTATCTAAGGATTGGATACGGCGTATTGGGGATTTCTTAGAGTAGGGACCACGCTTGATATCTTCCAGAATATTTACATACTATACCTTGAATACGGCGTATTGAGTATCTCTGGATACGGCATATTGAGATTTATTCCTATGTAGTCTTTGGTGAGTGCAGGCACAGATACGCCGTATCTTCCTTGATAGATACGGTGTATTGGTCTTCAGAATAGTAATCTTCAAAATATCTTCATTTAACCTCCAGAATGCGCGCCTTTTGCTAACTTTCACCAATTACTCCATAATTACTGCAATTCTCAAATATAAACGATTAAGTAACAATTCTTTGCAATAACTATACAAAATGGGTTAATAACATGGGATAAATGACGCTATAAAATAGACAATATTTTATGTCATCAAATATCCCCCCCACTTGAATCCTACTTGTCCTCAAGTAGCCTTTATAAGTTTATAAAAATGTACCCCTAAGGATATTTTCTATTAAAGCACTTATTCGATCAATTACAAGTACACAACCAAACACCTCACGAAATAGGAAGATGAAAACACCTAAATCACTCAACTAATCTATGTGGTAACATGTAACTAATTCACTTAATTTCCCGATCGTGACGAGTATTCTATCATAAGCTTGGCAAGGATACACATATCCACCACTAAAGCCAAGGAGTAACAAGTTTATAAAGGTAAATATGGGTTTTTGTATTGAAAGGCGTACGGTTGATCATTCTACAATCTTTCACCAGAATTACCACTCTAACAAGGCAGTTGAAGCACACATACATGACCATAACGATGAAATAGACATGTGTGTTGGATCACATCCTCATTAGAATTTAACCAACGGTTAGGATGGAGAATGATATAGGGTAGGAACCTTCTAACTTTCACCAAAAGTCGTAAACCAATGAGACAACTAATACATGCATACATGGTCGTAACGACGGAATAAACATGCACGCTCGAACAAGTCCTTATTCGCGTAAAACCAGTGGCTAATCATTAGGTGAGAGGGAAGTAAATTGTTGTTAAATAAAAATCAAGAAACAAATAGATTAAGACTTAAGATACAAGTTGCTAGACACTTTTTTCCTGACCGTTACCATGATTAAGACACAACTATTTACAACGTCTTGATCATCGATCAAAAACAACAACCTAAGTTGGCGTTCTCGTAACGGTCAACTTCCTAATCATCCTAAAACTTTACATACTCTACAAGGCAAGTGGCGATATCTTCCACTTTGTACAATACTCTACATCGTTGATTTTTTAGACGTATCAACGAATAATCGATCCTTCGTGTAATTCCTTCAGTAATTGCGAAACGATTATTTTCAAACTTTCTTTCTCTTTTTGTATTTTTCTCATTTTTTCATTTTTTTGCTAACTAAACTTCAAATCTCGGTGTAGTTTCACCATCTTCATGATCATAATAATTTCGGATAATTCCTTCGGTAGTTCCTTCGTCTTCGGATTCACCAATAATTGTGAAGGTAGTAAAATCACATGATGTTAGGATTATGAAAAAGACTCGGTCACCCCCGTGTATCATTAGTATAGCATAGCTCGTAGTCAGAAAGAATCATTTGTATATATACCCCTTCCCACACATGGGAAGGGGTTGGTTGTTTCATTTCATGAAAAATATCACTTGCACTTTCTCTCTAAAAAGACATTTTCTCTCTAAGTCAAATTAGCCAACCCATCATCCATTACTTGTGTTATGATCTCTTGTATACTACAATTGGTATCAGAGCACATGGGATGATTAGCTAGATTGTGTGTGCGTTTTCTTGGTTAGTTTAGATCAAAAGTGTGGTTTTAGAAAGTTTATGGTTTTATTCTTGACACTCTTTGATTTTCATGTTTGTGATGTTAAAGTAAGTGTTTTATAGTTGTTATATCTCTCTAGGACCAAGTTGTGCAAAAGAAACCAAGTGAAAACGTTCAAAAGGGTGATTTTTAAGGGTTTTTAGGTAAAAAAGTTCGTATCTTCGTCGTTGCGTTTTGACCTTCTGTGACATTCGTGGTTGCGTTTTGGGTGAAGGAAGCATATTGCGTTTTGATCACTGCGTTTTGACCTAGACGCTGCGTTTTGGTCGTTGCGTTTTGGTCGTTGCGTTTTGACTACAGGTTGCGTTTTGAAGACTTTTGTTGCGTTTTGACTAGGGGATACTCTGCCCAATTTTTTAATTGGTTGCGTTTTGATCAAATCGCAACATTGCGTTTTGATAGAACCGTAGGAGTCTCCATTGCGTTTTGACTAGAGACTCTTCATTGCGTTTTGAGAAGTTTCATTGCGTTTTGATAACTCCTCATTGCGTTTTGATAATTCTTCATTGCGTTTTGACCCAAAACTTCACTGTTTTTGACAAAACCTCAATCAACATTAAGTTAACGTTAACTCAACCAAACCAAACTTCAATCAAACAACATATCACCTAATCCATCAAACAATCATCACTTTTAACATACAATCACTAATCATTGATCGATCAACATAATCATATCACAAGTAATCATTATGGCTAATCTTTCAGAGGACATCCAATGTGCCGGTTCCGATACCCGACCACCGATGCTTGATAAAGCTGACTTTGTTTCATGGCAACAACGTATTAGATTATACTGTCGGGGTAAGGATAATGGGATAAACATCTTAAACCTATATATAATCTAGATTCCAGGTAGAGCTGTCTCAGAAGACTCTTGTCAGAATGAGAGCCCAGATATATAGTTGAGATATAGATTATTCTGAATTCGAGTTGAGTGAAGAATAAGTGATCAGGATAAGTGTTGTGCAAGATATAAAAAGGATCCTAAGAGAGAAGCAGTACTAAAGAGAGAAAACAGACCAAATGATGAGAGATAATGAGTAAGAAATCAGAGAGTGTGAATAAAAGCTTTTGAAGGATGTGAGAGCTACAATACGAAGAATATGCTAGAATGATAGTTATAGACATCATATTGTAATATATAAAACTATCCTTATAAATAGATGGGGGTATGATATAAAGAAGAAGGCATTGCTCATTAGTGTAGTTTTTAAGCCTCAGATGTGATCACACCATTTGGTAGGTTACTTCATCGTTACCATTGTAAATGGTAATCATTCTCTCAAACCGTTTGCTTTAATGTTCGCCAACAATAACATCGCCCATTCCTTCATCACGATAAGCATCCATATCTTCCAAAACTGTAAAGTCAGTTACAACGAAAAAGGTTCCAACAAAAATAGGCACATTCATTAAGGCTCCTACAACATTATTCCTTTTGTACACTATTTTATCTTTCATTATTGAATCATGAAACTTTTTTGACATCACATTGACGTACAATAACGGGAAGACGTTGACGTGAGTAAATTCAAATCCTATCATGCATGAAAACTTTAAGTTGTGAGACAGTCTATATGATCTTTTTAGCAAGAGTCATCATATTAACTAGGGTATTCATCAAATCCAGTATCAAAGATCTTGTCCTTGTTCTAAATTCATCAATTATCTCACCTTCCTCAATGGTGGGCATCAAATCATCTCCTTGATTTATCCTAAGCTCAAATGGTTCATTTAGATCATTTAATTCAATGTAATCTTCCAAGAAAGGGTCTAATGATCTATTTAACACCAAAGTTTCTCCCATAAGCCTAGCTTCTAAATCAAGTTCCATTCTTTCTCTAAAACTTAGCATGTAGACCCTCTTTTGTGGAAACTAGAAGGGGGGGTTGAATAGTTTACAGGTTCTTTTACTTTTTTAAAGTTTACTTTTAAAAATGTTTAGATCCGAGTTATATGTTTTACCAATTCACAATATGAATAAGCAATAACTATCTAAACTAGAACTAGATAACAACAATAATAATGTAAAGAGATAAGAAAGACACACGACCAAAACCAAGACATCAAGATTTTATGTGGTTCGGATACGAAACACCTTAGCCCTACTCCATCCCCCGAAGTATCTGACTCGAGATTTCCACTATGATCAACAAGCTCCCTTTAGGCGGAGAAAAACCGTTTACCACATCGCTTACGTTATTTTTCAGACATAAGCTAAAAGTAGAGTCCTAATCTAGCTAGAACTTATTCTACCACCTTTCACAAGATAAACCACACTACAAGATCTTACACTATCGGATCTACACAAAATCCGAATCACATAAATACACAAGATAATTACAATAGAGATTTAGAACTTAGAAGAAAAGAGGAGAGATTACTAATTAACACTTCGTTTCTTGACGAATACAATTGTTCTTCTTTTGCACTTGAATGAGAGGGAAGAGATGAGAAGAAGAGATTAGATCACTTGAAACAAGATCTAAGTATGTTAGTGATCAAGAGTTTTAGTGAGAGAAAGAAGTTTTAGAGAGAGAAAGAAGAGACTGAAAAATTTCATGCAAAGAGGAATGATTTTCAGCAAGGGGTGGACCAGTATTTATAGAAAAGGAAACTTAACGGTAACTGGTGGCGGTTCCCTTATATAAGGGGGCCGCCACTAGACTCTACTCTTTTTTGGGGAATGTTATATCTGGTGTAAAAGCTTCTGTTTTAGGGGGGAAATTTAAATTTCAAATTTTAAGTTTTTAATAAAACTTTTCTTTTAATTAGAAAATATTTTATATAATTAATTTTGTGAAAATCTTTTGTAAAAATGTAATGGATGAGAGAAAAATATTTTCTTGATCACTAATCTTGCTTAATATTGATTTGTTCATACCTTAAGTGATCACTAATCTTGAAAAGAATTTTACGATTAATATTTGTAACCGTTACCCCCCTATTTTATTGTAAACGTTTTTACATTTTGTTATTATCAAAACGTTGAGATGTCGAAAAATATAAATAACGTTTATTATTTGTATTAACACTCTTAATTAAACTACTAGCAGGTTTAACACTCTTGAAAATAATATTTTCTTCCCCAATTCTTAAAGTAATCTTTCTCTTGTAAACATCAATTTTAGCACGGGCGGTAGACAAAAATGGTCTTCCAAGGATCAAGGGCACTTTGATATCCTCGGGCATATCAAGAATTATAAAGTCTACTGGGAAAGTAAATTTGCCAATTCCTACTAGTACGTTTTCAGCTATTCCTTTTGGATATTTCATTGTCCTGTCTGCTAATTCCACTGTCAACCTAGTGTGAGCTAATTCGCCTAATCCTAAGTTAAGGTAGGTCGAGAGAGGCATAACACTAACGCTAGCTCCTAAGTCAACAAGGGCATTGTCAAAGCAAGTATTATTAATAAAGCAAGGTAAAGTGAAACTCCCTGGGTCTTTCTCCTTTCGAGGTATGGCGTTATTGATATGTGAAGCTCCATAAGCTTTCGTGAATTTTGGTCCATAGTTCCCCTTTTCTTCTTTACAGTAACGATAATCCAAATGACCTGGAAAAGGAATCGTCATTTGTCTAGACTGGTACAACAGTTTACTATTATGTCCAGTGGATACGGCATATTGGGATGATCCAATACGGCGTATTCAAGTATGAATCAACTTCAATAGTGGTTGAAATTGACTTGACTTGGTCTCTCGGGTTCGTTTCAGTTGAGCTTGGTAGGCTTCCAAATCCTCTTTCCTGTAGTACCTTGCTCATTTGCCCGATTTAAATTTCTAAAGTTTTGATTGATGCTCCTTGGTTTCTGTAACAACCCAAGTTTCAGGTCAACGTCTATCCCGAGCTAAGATAATTATTTTAGTTACGTAAATAATTATAGTCGTTTATGCTATATAAGGTTTGATGAGAATTTTCCTTTTATATGGTAATTTCAATCTGTGGTTGAGTTTCTATTTGTTTTTAGTGTCTAAGAAAGTCAGAAAAATTTATTGTGTTGCTCCGAGAGCGTAAATATGTTATTTTTGTATTTTACGACGTTTCCCGCTAAAAAAAAAGAAGAGTTGAGATGTGTGAGAGAGAAAATCCAGTTGTGTAGAAGAATAGATGAGAGATAGTGTTTTATGAGGTTTAATGATTTATTAAACGTTTTAAATACAAATTAGTGAGACGTATATTAAATATTTACTAACGTGGTGTGACCCAAGTATTTGGCTGATTTTTATTAACTAAATAAATGTTTTGTACTAGTTTTAAAAAGGACTTAAGGATGGAGGGGTTAAAGGTGTCAAATGTTTAAACTTTATTTCTATATAAAGGCACCTACACACACACTTTATAACTCTTCACCAAAATTTGTTTTGCTTCCCCTTTCTCCCTCATTTAGTTGTTCGAACCACCACCACCATACAAAAACCACCATCGTCGCCACTACACCCACATGCATAATAATCCAATTATAGATTATTAATCCTTGTAAGATTACCCACGTTTCCGTATAATAAAAACCCACATGCAATAATATTTGAAGAAGTTAGATTTTGGGTCAAGTTCTGGTGATTTGGTGTATAAGGGTGTGTTCAAAGTGGTTAGATTATTGTTATTTTGGTGTTAGTTGATTGAAAAAGGTTTGATTGTTGTTGCTTGGGTTTCGTCTGTACGATTCAACAAGGGGGAAACCATAGTCGAGTTTTGTTCTAGATTTGTGAGTACCTTAATTGTGTTTTTGTGTTAATTAATTAGATTGTTATTGCATGTATATGATTATTGCTAGATGATTCAAGTGCGGAATATATTGAAAGCGTGTATTGTGATTGACTAAGGTTTGATGGTTTTGGTATAATTATATAGACTAGTTAAGCGTATTTTGATAGTCGGATTATGTCAAAAATGTAGTTTTCATGGGTTTTGGGTTGACCATGTTTGACCAGAAAGTTTGACTTGACCATGGCATGTCGAGACAATTTTGGTTATTTATTTTTGGCTTTTTGTATATCGATAAAGGTATTCTAAAGGTCGTTTTGACTAAGGTGGGCCTGTAACTCCTAAAAACAAACGTTTTACGGCCGAGTCAAGTTTGGGTAAATTTTAGGTAAAAAGTCAACTACAAAGTTTGACTTTTGAAAGTCAAACTTACGTAAACTTTTGGATAAAGTCTATAATAAGAAAGGGGTTTGTAATTTTTGTTAAATTGTAACGAGATATGAAGTTCGGATTATATTATCCTTACTTTCGGTAACTTTCTAAAAATGACAAACTTTATGGAAAAATGGTAATATTTGTTAAGTGTGACAAGATGAAAATGATTTTGCGTCGCACTTGAAGATTTAGGAATTGATTGTATATACGTAATAATATTATTATATATATATATACTATATCTATATATATATATATATTATTATATATTATATATATATGCAAGTATGCAATTATGATTTAATATACTGTTATTCACGTACCGCCATATATTGTATATATAGGTTGCGAGTTAGGACGTGAGATAGTGGCTTGATTGATTTGGATCTTTTGCTAAGGTGAGTTCATAGCCTCGCATTTAAATCTTTTAATTGTTTTGAAAACCCGCGAGGGGGATACATGTTTGTTTTATAAAATCGAACACATATGATTTTATGGTTATGAGGACCTCGAATTACGGAGATTGTTTCCGTATAAAGTTGCTATTGTCGAAGTCCTCTTATTTCATGAAACCGTTAAATTGCCTATCGATGGTGAACGCGAATGCATTCAAATGTCTATTGGGTTTGACAACCCTGTCCGGGGTATGAATCCGTAGGTGAGCACCCTGTAACGGACATTTTGTATTTAGAAAATAGTAGGTATATGACAATAATACCTTGTTTTGGGGCACTTTAATATATGAATGCCATATGTACGGTTAATGTTCGGTGTTTTTTTTTTTTCCTTTTTTTTTTTTTTTTTTCTGAGCTTATTGCGTGAAAGAAAAGAAGTTGCTATACATTGCATTTGTTGCTTTGTGTTCCCAAGAACTAATTGTGTGTTCAAAGATTATTGCTTATTAACTATTTTAAACTCTATGAATTTCACTAAATTTTGTTGTGGATGTTTTAAACATCTTTTATCCCAGGTAACCAAGGATGAAGGCAACGATGGCGTGGAGGTGTCGTGCGTGCGATGGATTTATGGAAAGACTACTTGTGTGTTCCGGTCTTTCAAAAACAATGTCTTAAGTTGTGTTAAAAACAAGGTCTTTTATTTGAACAATTGTCTTTTCAAATGTTGTACTAGACGGTGATTGCGATTTTGTAGGGACCAAAACGCATTTTAACTCTGATTAATAATGGAACACATGTTTGTTAAAATGTCTCATTTGGGTCGTTTTCTATTATCTTGGTGAATGGTGTTATTTAGTAACATCCAAATTGCTAATTCCGCTACGCAATCCAATGTACGTTGGGTGGGGTGTTACAGAGTGGTATCAAGAGCCTAAGGTTATAGAGAACTAGGTCGAGTCTTTTTGAAATCCTAAACTATAACGCTTCTACACGCACGCCGAGACTCCTCATTTCCATTGGTTACCTATTGAAAGAAAAGGTGAATTTATTTGATTATTATGTATAGGTATATTTACGTATGTGTTATGTGTATAATTAAATGGTTAAGTATAGATACATTTATGCATGTGTTGGATGCATAAATTGTTATGTATTGGAGCATTTATGCATGTGTTGTATGCATAGAATGTCATGTGATTATATGATAACTCTCATTATATATGTTTGAAATATAATTGAGGTATACACGAAACGAGAATGTCACGAATTGTGAATTTTTGTTGTAACGCTTTGATGCAAACTGTCATTTTGATAATAATGTTTCAATGATAATAAGAAGTGATACGCTATTAAGTAAGTATTATATGATATTTTTAGATTATCATGGTGAACGTAATTCCTCCCGATTATGTGGATGATGTACCCGTTGTTGAGCCGAATCAATACGATGATGTTCCTGTTGTTCACGAGCTTGTCTTAGTTGATGAAGATGAGGACTCGGAAGAAGACAAATTTGAGGAAGAAGAAGATCCTCAAGAAGAAGAAGATGACATGGAAGTCGACATCAAGGAAGATGAGAATGAGCCAGAGTTGACTTACCCTTATGAAGAGATGGATCCTCTTAACCCTCCGCCGCTTGCTTGTGAGTCAGAACCTAAGGATGCGATCGAGGTTGAGAACCCGATTGAGCACGAGGATGAGACTGTTCCTGCTAGTGTCCATGAGGTAGGTGAGTCGTCTACTTCTCCTTTTCTTTGAGAGGACAGTGATGGTCTATTGCCTGGTCTCATGAGAAGGGACATTAACTTTCTTTTTGGTCGGATGGCTTCTCTTTCAAGATGACTGTGTGGTCGCGAGACGGCGCATGCATTGGTCGAGAAGAAAGGAAAAGCAAAGGACAAGTACTATGGTAAGTTGATTTTGGACTTGGTTAATGAAGTGCGTTCTAGTGTGGAGCAAGAAACGGCTGTAATAGAAAAGTTGGTTGAAAAGCTTGGTAATACTCAGTTAAGAAGAAAGGAGAAAGATGTGTGAAAAGAATTACTGATAAAGAGATGAAGAGAAGAATATTTGGAGAAGAATGAACTCAATAGAGATTTGAAGCAAACAACAATGATCACAGATGCTAGAAAGCAAATAGCTCTCTAAACAAATACTAGAGAACGGGAGATAGAGAGATAGAGAGCATATATTAGTAAGAGTGGTACTGAAGAGAATAAAGAATGACTAGATGGACTTACATAGAGTACAGATTAATTCAAGTGAGGATAAGAAGATAGACGGTACGAAGAAGTAGTAGAGTAGAGTATGAGCGAAAGCGAAAATAAGAAAAAGAATCGAGTAGAGAGTAGAATATAATGTCTCTCTAGAGGATGAACCGATAGAGAGAGAAAGAGAGATAGCGAGAGAAATCACAATCAGGTAAGGAGAAGAGTCAAGCTAGATAAGGAATACATCACAAGATATAGAGAGTAGACTTTAGAGAGAAGTAAAGTAAGAGAATAGTCACATGTAGTAGCTAGAAGATATCAGAAGAGAAATTGATAAGAGTAAGAAGATATGAGAAGAGTAAATACTGAATAAGAATCAGCTCTGTACTAGAAAAGATAGACTGAGAGCTAAGAAGAAGGAATATATTGAGAGTTGAGGATAAACGAAAGATAAAATAAAAAAAGTGTAGAGTCATGAGAATCTATAGAAAACAAATAAGTCTAGATAGAAAATGTGTAATTAACTCAATGTAGAGATCTATTAAAACACTTTCTATTTTTTTCTCCGTGATGAAAAATGAATGACTATTTTTTTTCGTTGATTACTACTTCGATGTTGTGGTGATAGTGAATATGATATGAGTGAGAATTGAGTGAGATGATCAGAGATAGTAGACATAATATAATCTAATGATTATGATATGCTTATCAGATTGTTTTCTGTATGACGTGACAGAATCATGCCTCCAAAGTTTACACCTTTGACTCAAGCCGCTATTCGACGAATGATCAAGGAAAATGTCGATGCTGCTATCGCTGCTGAGCGAGGTAGACATGTGAATGTTGGAAATGATGCTAGGGGATCTAGACCAGCTAGGGTCAAAATGCCGCACCTGCTGCTCGTGAGTGCACTTTTGCTGGATTTATGAAGTGCAATCCCACTACTTTTCGTGGTATTGAAGGAGCTGTCGAATTACGAAGATGGTTCGAGAAAACTAAGTGTTTTTGAAATTAGTAAATGTACAGAGGGAAAGAAGGTTAGGTTTGATGTTGCAACTCTGCAAGGACCTGCTTTGACTTGGTGGAATACTAAGGTTGCAACCATGGGTTTGGAGACTGTGAACCAAATGCCTTGGACTGAAATGAAGCAACTGATGACCGCCGAGTTTTGCCTAATAGAAGAAGTTCAATGAATGGAGCACGAATTATGGAACTTGAAGGTTAAGGAGTATAACATTGTAACTTATACTCAAAGATTCAGGCTTGATTGATGTGTCCCCGAGAATGGTTGAGCAGAAAGCGTAAAGGTTGATGCTTTACATCGGGGGTTGATGATAAACTTTCAAGGGTGAGTTACTTCTCTAAGCCGGATAACCGAACGAAGCTGTGCGTAATGGTATAAGTTGATGGATCCGACTTCTCAACGCTAGAGATGAAAGAATTTTGGAAGGAAAGAAGCGAAAGTAGGAGAGCTTTCAAAGTGGAAATGGTAGTGGTAAGGGAAATCAAAGGGATAACTCACGCCAAACTTTGCAGAATAACCAAAGGCAATGAAACGCGCGAGCTATCTCACCTACCACCCTACTGATGGAAAGGCTTCTTTGTATTAACGATGTTTTACTCGCCATATTGGTTCAGTGTACGCTCAAGTGCACAAGTGTGGACAGGTTGAGGCATAAGTTAAGTAACTGTAAAGAGGACGAATATTGCCACGGGTGCAAAGCTCTGCCCATTCGAGAAACTTCAGAAAGAGAAAGAGAATTAGAGTAGAGTGGCTCATAAGGTCTCATAACAGAGAGAGAGAAAAAGACTACCGAAAAAGATGCTCTTCAGAAGAGATAGGATGTTGTATAGCATGGAGGGTAAGTTGAATGTAAGGTTTGTATAATGTTATAGAAGTTTATTGCTATATGTGGATGTTGAGCTAAAAGGGTCTGAGAATTTTGTTGGTGATACTACTAGGAGAATAAGATATATGCTCACTAACCACTATGCTTTTTTGTGATGTATGTGAAATGAGTATGCTTTAAGAGGATAGATTAGATAAAGGATTGTAGATAATAGAGCTACCTAGAATTGTTGATATCACATCCGGTATAAATATGTGGGCTTTAGTTATGATGGTACGTTAGCGGGATGAAAGGGTAGTTAGTTATGTAACACTTGTTCTGATTGAAGGTTAGATATCAGTGTGAGAGTGATCATAATAGAGAAGAACGAAAAAGAACCACTAATGAGTAGAATAATGTATTATATGAATATCATATTAGGAACTAGAAGAGAGATAGCTAGAATGAACAGATAGTGTCGTAAGAGTACTATGACTATAAAATAATGACTAAGAAATAGTAATAAACTAGTAATGAGTAGTATGCACATAGTCTAAACTAGAATCTCGACAAAAATAGAGAAAGAACGTCTCCAATAGATGATATGATAGCAATTTAGATAGAGTAGGAGAACTCCGAAATAAGGAATATCAGTTCAATCAGATAAGAGTGGAAGATAGATCAAGATAAACCACAGAACTATATAGGAAGAGTGTGAGATCAGACAGAATTTTATAAAAAGGATGACTAATATGTACATGTACATACCCGATATATAGTTATAGATGACCGAATGATAGAGGATATGTATGTATATATAGGATAGTTTTAGAAGATACACAGAGAATAGGTCCTAAATCCAATAGTGAGAATATAGGGACGATAAGAATAATAAAGATATAGAGTAGGAAGGGAACGTTCCAGATGAGAATGAGTAATGGAGAAGTAAAGAACATGAGAAAAGGAGTGATGTGAGTCCTGAAAGACGAGAGTTGAGAGAGATAGACAAAGACCTCAACTTCGTACAGATAAGAAGCTGACTAAGATATGGATTCCAGAGAATAAGTCTAGTAATAGTGGAGAAGGCACAAAAGCACAAGAGTATAGCAAACGACAGAGATCAATCCAAGTGTATAAGATTGGTTGGAATACCAGACAACTGAGAAGTAAGCAGATAGAAACAGATAAGGATATCTATGAGTAAATCATGATGGAACCACAAGGAGTATGAGACAGAGAATAGAAAAATAGAGAATGATAGTGTGTATGATCAGTAATATAGAGGTCTATATACTATCGTATTGAGAAGACACTATCTCAGAGGTAGATAGAGGATTAGTGAGAATAAAAAGAAAATATATAAGAATATATAGAGATATGTATCTAGAGTATTATAGACGAGGAGAATAGAGACAATGTGATACGAGAGAGAGATTGAAATATAAAAGAGAGACAGAGAGAGAAAACAAAGAAAAGACAGATAATAGAAACTGACTCTGAGAGAAGGAGACAGATCTAATGAAGAAAATTTAAGTGAAGATAAAATATAAAGTCTGATAGAGAGGGAATCGTCAACTAGATAGAAGAGTTGATTAATAGAATATCTAAGAGTGATAGAGCTCAGATAGCAGAGAGATACTAAATAGTAAGTTGTCAGAGAGCAAGAGAATAGAAGAGTGAAATAATAATAGATGATATCAGCGTAAGATAAATCAAGAAGAAGCAATAAATTAAGGATAGATAGACAGGAATATAGAGAATACAATTATAGGAGAGATCTCAGATTTTGTAGATGACAAAGATTATGTAAATTGAGATACATGTACAGATGACTACGTAATGTGATGATATAAGTATTGAGGAGAAACTGGAGATGAAAAACGCGTCACGAACAAGAGCCACAGTAGACTAAGTGAATAAGAAGTAGAACGTGCTATAGTAAGATATTCAGAGATAGAGAAGAGGAAGAGTTAGTGAGTATAGAGAGTTTTACAAATTAAATAATATGGATCAGAAATAGAGAGTTGAATATCATGGAAGAAAGCAATGTGTATAGAGCGAATATCACGGGAAGTAGAGATAGTATGAAGAAAAAGAGAAAAGATAAGGAGTGAATAGCCTACAAGTAATGCCGTTTGGATTGACTAATGCGCATGCTGTGTTTATGGACTTGATGAACCGAGTATGCAATCCATATCTTGATAAGTTCGTCATAGTGTTCATCGATGAAATTTTGGTTTATTCCAAGGACAAAGAAGAGCATGGAAAGCATTTGAAGATTATTTTGGAGTTGCTTAAGAAGGAGATATTGTACGCCAAGTTTTCAAAGTGTGATTTTTGGCTAGATTCGGTACAATTTTTGGGTCATGTGATGGATCGTAGTAGTATTCATGTTGATCTTGCCAAGATTGAAGCTATTAAGAGTTGGGTTGCACCAACGACGCCAACGGAGGTGAGGCAATTTCTTGGATTGGCTGGGTATTATAGGAGGTTTATTGAAAGTTTTTCTTTGATTTCTAAGCCACTGACTAAGTTAACTCAGAAAAATAAGAAATACGAGTAGGGAAAAGAAGAAGAAGAAGCTTTTCAGACATTAAAGAAAAAGTTGTGTAGTGCACCGATCTTAGCATTGCCTAAGGGAACAAAAGATTTCGTGGTGTATTGTGACGCATCTCTTAAGGGTTATGGAGCCGTGTTGATGCAAAGAAAGAAGGTGATAGCATATGCTTCTAGACAATTGAAAGTCCATGAAGAGAATTACACTACTCATGACTTGGAATTAGGAGCCGTTGTTTTCGCTCTTAGATTATGGAGACATTATTTGTATTGAATGAAGTGTGTGGTTTTCACCAATCACAAGAGCCTACAATATATTTTGAATCAAAAAGAGTTAAACTTGAGACAACAGAGATGGATTGAGTTATTGAGTGATTATGATTGTGAGATTCGGTATCATCCTGGAAAAGCGAAAGGACTATACAAACGCTGGAAGATATGTTGCATGCTTGTGTGATCAAATTTGGAAGTAGTTGGGATTGCTATCTGCCATTGATTGAGTTCTCATATAACAATAGTTATCACGCAAGTATTAAGGCTGCAACATATGAAGCTTTGTACGGAAGAAAGTGTAGATCACCTATATGCTGGAGTGAGGTTGGGGATAGCCAACTCACTGGTCCAGAATTGATCCGTGATACGACCGAGAAGATTGTCCAGATTAAGAACCGTTTGTTAGCTGCTCGTAGTCGCCAGAAGAGTTATGTAGATAAGAGACTTAAGCCGTTGGAATTTGAAGTTGGTGATATGGTACTGCTTAAGGTATCGCCATGGAAGGGCGCTGTGCGTTTTGGTAAGCGAGGAAAGTTAAGTCCATGTTACATTGGGCCATTTAAGATTCTAGCTAGAGTTAGTCTTGTAGCTTACACGTTGGAGTTGCCTGAAGAGTTAAAAGGGATTCAGAGTACTTTTCATGTTTCGAATCTTAAGAAGTGTTTAGCAGAAGGTGATGTTGTTGTTCCAGTAAATGAGATTCAACTTGATGATAAGTTGCATATGATTGAAGAGCCAGTAGAAGTTGTTGATAGAGAAGTTAAGCGACTTAAGCAAAGTAGGATACCTATTGTTAAAGTACGTTGGAATTCGCAAAGAGGTCCAGAATTTACTTGGAACGTGAGGATCAAATTAAGAAGAAGTACCCTCATCTCTTTACAAGTAAGGACGAAGCGAGGAAAGCGGATAAGCCGAGCTGAGCACCAGGACAGCACTCCCTAAAGGATGGGATAATGTAACAACCCGAGTTTTAGGTCAACGTCTATCCCTAGCTAAGATAGTTATATTAGTTACGTAAATAGTTAAAGTCATTTATACTATGTGAGATTTGATATAAATTTCCTTTGATGGGGTAATTTCAATCCGTAGTTGAGTTTTTATTTGTTTTTATCATCTAAGAAAGTCAGAAAAGTTATATTATTGCACCGAGAGCGTGGTTATGTTATTTTTGTATTTTTTGATGTTTCCTTGAGTTTTTGTAAAAACCGTGTTTCAAGGTCGTGTTTTATGAGGTTTAACTATTATTAAACGTTTTAAAGTGAAATTAGTGGGACGGATTTAAAATATTTACTAACGTGATGTTACCCGAGTATTTGGTCGAGTTTAAGTAAATGAAATAACACATTGGACTAATTTTAAAGGGACTAAATGAAAGGAAGGACTAAAGTTGCCAAATTGCTAAACTTCATTTTTATAAAAAGGGCACTAATACTCCCATTTATTCTTTTAGCCAAAATTGTTTTCTCTTGTCCTCCTCTCCCTCTTGTCCGTTCAAACCACCACCACCATAAATCCATTGTCAAAAATTATTTACTTACATGCATTACAATCAATTGATACCATATTAATCCTTGTTTAATCCGCTACATTTCCTACTAAGAAAACCTTACATGCATTGAGTTTTGAGAAAGTTAGAAATCCAAGTGTGTTCTTGGGGGGTTTGATCTAAAAGGAAGGTTTACTAGTGTTAGATAAGTGTTATTAGCTAGTTGGTTTTTGTTGAAAAAGCTTTGGTTTTGGTCTTGGGTTTGTGTCGATTTCAAAAGGAAGGGGGAAACAAAAATCAAACTTTGTTCTAGCTTTGTGAGTATTGTTACTAGATGATTCAAGTGCAAAATCGATTTGGAAGTATTTCAAGTATGAACATGTGTTTGATGGTTTTGGTACATGTTTTTAGGCTAGTTAAACATATTGGAATAGTTAGATTTTGATTAAAAAAAATGAGTTTTGGTATGACTTTGGGTTGACTTCTATTGACCAGAAAGTTTGACTTGGTCATAGCGTGTCGATAAAATTTTGAAATCTATTTTAGGCTTTTGATAATCTTAAAGGATGTTCTAAGGTTCGTTTTGATATAAGGTGGGCCTTGTAACTCCTAAAAACGAACGTTTTACGGCCGAGTCAAGTTTGGGTATTTTGGAGTAAAAAGTCAACTACGAACTTTGACTTTCGAAAGTCAAACTTGAGTAAATTTTTGAATGAAGTCTATAATGAGCAAAGGGTTAGTAACGTTAGTTAATTGATTACAAAATATAAAGTTTGGACTATATTATCCTTACTTTTGGTAACTTACTAAAAATAGAAACTTTATGGAAAATGTTGTAATATGATTAGGTGCGTCAAGGTGAATTGTTTTGCGTCGCACTGGAGATTTTAGTATATAATTGTATATACGTAATAGTAATATATATGTATGCAAGTATGTAATATATGATCTATTATACTTTTAGTCACGTACCGCTATATATGAATAATATAGGTCGCGGTTAGATGTGCGGTTTCTTGTGTTTGTTGAAGTTGATTGATTTGGATCTTTTGCTTAAGGTGAGTTCATATCCTCGCTTTTGAACTATTTTAATTGTTTTTAAACCCGCGAGGGGATATATGTTTGTTTTATAAATCGAACACATATGATTTTATGGTATGCTGGACCCGATTATGAGATTGTTTCCGCATAAGTAGTTATTGTAGAAGTCCCTTATTTCATGAACCATTAATTGCCTTGTGAGGTGAACGCTAATGAATTAAATAGATCTATTGGGTTTGACAACCCTGTTCGGGGTCTGAATCCTTGTGACCACCTTGTCAAACGGACATTTTGTACTTAGAAAATAGTAGGTATATGACAATAATACCTTGTTTTGGGGCACCTTTAACAGATGAAATGCCATATGTCTTGTTAACGTTCGGTTTCATGAGCTTATTGCGTGAAAGAAAAGAAGTTGCTATACATTGCATTTGTTGCTTTGTTTTCCTGAGAACTAATGATGTGTTCAAAGGTTTTTACTTATTGATTATTTTAAACTCTATGAATTTCACTCAACTTTGTTGTTGACATTTTAAACATTTTTTTATCCCAAGTAACCAAGGCTGAAGGCAACAATGGCATGGCGGTGTCGTACGTGTGATGGATTTTATGGAAAGACTACTTGTGTGTTCTGGTCTTTCAAAAACAATGTCTTATGTTGTGTTTAAAAACAATGTCTTTATTTGAAAACATTTGTCTTTCAATGTTGTAATAGACGGTGGTTGCGATTCTGTGGGACCTAACGCACTTTTACTCTGAATAATAAGGGAACACATGTTGTTTTAAACATCTCATTTGGGTCGTTTTCAAATGACATAAGTGTTTACTCATACTCAAGTAATTGATTATGATTCAAACTTTCTCATTTACAAACTTTAAATATATAAAGATTATTGAATTGTCAAACTTGTTTTCGTGGAAGGAAATATGAAAATTTGGATTTCAAGAACTCTTATTAATTGATTACCTTGCGAGGATGATATGTAATCAGATAAGGTTTTGTGAATCTAATATAATCTTTAGAAAGTATACAAAAAATGATAGAATCCAAGTATAGATTAAAATCATGCATCTAATGAGCATAATCTTAAGTTTAATTGTTAAATAAATCACTTGTTGGATTTGATTTTTAATTATGAATAAGATATCTCATGAGTACATCTCAAAGCTAGTAGGAGTAAATTTGTTTTTACTTTTCTAAAATAGATTATGTTATTGAACATAATTAGAAACAATTTATTTATCTAAGTAAGATTTTATCCCTTAGATTGACATAAAGTTTCTTATAAGTATATTAGGAAATAAAACATGAAACCTTGGAATAATATGTTTGATACATTGAACATATGTGGTGAATTAAGTTTGAGTACAATATGAAATATCATTTGAGTGAAACTCGAATGATCTATCTCACTTGATGAGATTGAACACATGAATAGACACCTTAAGTCCCACTAAAGGATTCATTATGTACATCATATTATGTATGGGTGATGTGACAACATTGGAATCTAATTGAAAGATATTAGAAGGAACATTATGATTAATGTTTAGATTAGGAATTCATTCCTAACATTAATAATGAAGATACTATGGATATACATTGTGATAATCATAGTAAGATCATTATGATCAACAAACCTTGGGTTTGTGTGATATCCAAACATTATTAAAGAAGTGTTCAGAATATACGGTAAGTTAGCATAGTGATGTTAGTATGCACTAGTGATGGTTTTAATTGAGATGATACTTAATTTTTGTAGAAGCAAGTTTTTGCTGACTACATATGCTTGGTTTAAAAGCATAGTTGCATAATATTATATTAAAATAATAAGGATGCTTTACAATTTGCAAAACTGTTTAGATGACTGTCTCCATTAGGATATTTTATGTATGTCATACATCTTATGAAATGCAATGTGACTAGACTCATGTAAGTTATACTTATAAGTGAGTGCACACTTACAAAATAACAATCATCATAATTATTCAAAGTACTTCACTATTCGTGAATTTTTGAAATAAGTATTCTCAAAGTCCCACGAGATCATGACCTAGTTGATATGTTTATGGAATCTATGCCTTAATACTAATTGTGATTGGTGTGGATAAGACATTAGTACTTAACTGGGATCATCATGCACTGATCTTATTTGGTATTTGGATATTAGAACTGTAAGCAATTGTATTAAACAATGAATTGACATACGAGGTATGATCGTTTTCATTTATACTACTGTGTTCTATATTTGCATGTTTAAATCCTTGAATAAATTTATTTTTTCTAAACTATGTCCATTGTCAGTTAACAATATGGGAATATTGTTGAGATAAGACAAATGTGAGTGTTTGGTTGTATTCTAGAGAATATGTAAAGATGATTCTACCAACTTCACATGTTATTCAGTGAGGTTGAATATTGGATACCTCACCTGTGTAGATCACTTTATGGATCAACATCATTGGGTGCATTACACACATGGTAAAAATTATGTTTATCCTTAGACTTGAGATGCAAGCAGGTTTTGCATGTATGGATAGCATTTCTTGATTATAAGCCTACCACTAGTCTGTCAAAAGGTAGTTATAAGGGCTATTTTCAGAAGTGTTTTGAAGTACATGATGGACACTTGTAGTCAAAATAGAATTTGTTCCTCCACGTGTTTGGGAGTTAGATACTTACTGGGCCCCTCGTTGGGTTGATCAGATGTGTACGTAGCCGCGTCTAAAGTGTAGTTAAGATGATTCTTTTTACATTTGGTAATCTTGATCAATACAGATGCGAGAAACAGAAAAGTTAAACTATGGAATGACTATTGATCCATATCCATATTTAACATTGTATCTGAAACAAAAGGATAAGACTAACTGAAACCATTAAAGGCTGAGTTGTTTACCGAAACTGCATACTCAAGTATTTCTGGGAGCATTGATGATGTTGCTAGAATATTCTTCAATGTTCGTATATTATATTCTATGACCATGACATTCGTAAATAGGAGCTATTGGGTTTATGCTCATGTCATACGGATATTTATACGGCTAGGAATATGTGAGTCTGCGGGGTCACACACGTTAATACACTTAGATATCACTCTATTGATATATATATAATAATATAAGTGTATATTTATTATATATGTATTAATACTCGATTAATGTATATAATAATATAAGTGTATCTTTATTATGTATATTAATATTTCAACGATAGAATATTAACGGTCGTTAAATAGTTTGGTTACGAATAATTAACTATAAGGCTTTTTAATTAATGGGTAATTAAAAGTAATTATCCATAAATAATTAAGAAAGTCAGTGAGCGATAACAACCCCCAGGCCCCCGAGTCTTGCCTATACTACTACTACAATGGTTAGGTACTTTGCCTAGGGAGTTGTAAAACTTCTTGTAGAAGTCCCTTACAACAATCGTATCAAGTTTTTGGCGCCGCTGCGTGGGGAATAGTTAGGTTTTGATCATAGTTTAACTTAATTTTACTCGCTTGAATCCTTTCAAGTGAGATCATAATTCATGTCATTAGATTTCTTGTAATCTATCTTTTTCTTTTTGCTATTTGTTCGTAACATTTGTAAATTTGTAAATTATAATGAATAGGTATGGTTATTCTAGCGTAGGTAGGTTTGATGTATTCTTCCGTAATCAACTCTTGGTGTTCCAACAACATCAAGATAAATCTCTCTGCGATTCGTAAACTCGTTTCAAAGACATAATCCGAAAAGTCCCGAATCATGGCCTTAGTATATGGACCGTAATTGAAATCTTTCTTAAACATCTCGACTCGTTATCCCGTCATATCATCAATTTGACAGCAGAAGGGTATCTTAGGAAGTTTAGCGATATAGGAGCATGGTATGCCATAGAGGATTGTGCCCAATATGATAAAAATTGTAGCAACCCAACAAGTGCTATTTTTGATGAAACAATAGCAAATCAAAATGCTCAAATAGTTAGGGATGATATGGTTAGGGTACAAGTACCTAGGTGCATGGTATGGTTAAATTATGATGAGCATGTAGATAGTCTAAGTACGATGGATAATGAGGTAGCAGTTACAAGCCCTGAGAGTACCATACAAACCCTACCGTCATTTGAGGAATACACATCGCCCGTGACTTACCCGGAAAAAGTTGAAAAGACTTTAGGAACCCCGATAGAGGTAGAACCTTTGAACGAAACAAAACTAGAGGAAGTAGGCTTGAACTGTAATCACAACACTCCTCTTAGTTCTAGGGAAGTTCCTAATTTTGATAAACCGGAGCCTCAACCACAACCTTTACCTAATTGTCCACCCTTATATGCAAGTCTAGGAACCGAAAGAGGCCTCAACCCACCCATCAAACCATAAAGTCCTGATAATTTTAGGATAAAGGTATTAGATAATTTGACCATTCATACACCACCTTCATCTCTTATGGCGTATTTCCACCTTAGGGATTTGTATTGCTATATAGTTATTATAACCCAGGTATAGATGACCCTAAGAGACATTATAGATTTAAACCGGGTTTATTAGGAAAAAGTGTATCCCTAGGTATTGATATTTCAAATTAGGAGATGTTTGATGATGATTAGGGATTAGAATCTAAGGAAGTTTCTCCTCCAGGAGAAGAACTTAGTTTATTTGATAAGCTAAAAGAAGGAGAGAAGGTTAGGATTAAGGAAACACACCATTTGTAACACATAATTAAGCAACCACTTTTTCAAAATATTACTCTTTCCCATCATAATGGTGTGTATCGTTACTATCACCCGCACTTGATTCAAGTTAGGGACAACCCTCCCCTTTATCTGTTAAAAAGGATAGAGTTAGAGCTCGTGACTCGAACAAAAAATGCGACTTTTTGGGAGGCTAACCCAAATATTTACTTTTCCCGCATATTAGGAGTGTCTTGTGTTTTAACTTTTTATTATTTGTTTTATTATGTTTGAATTAGTTTGTAATCATGCTTTGTTTGTTTGTAACTTTGTCTTATTTGCAATCAAAGGTATTTTGCAACGAAATAAGTGTAGGGAAAAATATCCAGTTTATAAGAACCAATTCAAACATTTAAAATAAATTGTTTAGATTAATTTGCGTCAGTTTCGAGTCATGTGATTGAATTGTTAATTCTTAGGTTTTTATGCATCATTTTGTACAGGCTAATAAACACATAAGAATAAGTGCAGGGAAACGGTCATCAAAACAAAAAATTTCATTTATCAAGAAGTTGAGATAGCGTCACGATTTACACGCGCGCCATCACCACGACACATGTCGACAGGTTGGTCACAAAGAGATTACCGTAGACTTTTTATTAATTGTGTATGCGTCTCTAAAATATAGCTCGTCCAAATGAGAGTCACTAGTCGTATCGAATACAGAGTGTCCACGTTCTGTGCACAGATACATAGAGACAGAATGTAACTATCATAGAGTTAGACAGAGTCTCTCGCCATAGAACCTATATAATCCTCAACTCACTACCATCACGCAGAGACGATAACTCTCGCTCACTGAGAGAGAGTCTGCGCAGCCCGCCCCAGACATAGAGAGACCATATGCAAGAGTTCCACCACCACAGTGTCTAGACCTATATCCTCCCTCACCCATCTCGCCACCCCCCCGTCTTCGACACACTTCTTGTCTATCCACATCACCCTCACTCTTTACACTGTTTATCAAGTCAAACCCTAAATTTATATTGTATATTTGAATATTGCACATTTTATGCTTGGTATAGTTGTCTTTGTCTTTGATTAAAAGCTATATTTTATAAGGAAGAAGCTTAAAAGTTCTTATGAAGTTTCATTAGACAATTCTTGGATGTCGAGTTTAACCAATTATCGCATGTTTCTTCTCCATTATTGAGCAAACCAGAGGAGTACTAGTTTCTTTTCCTTGTTTTCTTTTCCCTTTATTCGTTTTTACGGGTACCTTTATAGAACATTAGGGACAATGTTCAACTTAAGTGTAGAGGGAAATAAGCCTTAGAAACTATTCTTTCATTTGCCATTTGCTTTGTCCTTAAAATGATGGGTAATATATCGAAACATAGATACAAAGAGGGTAATTTTTTCCCAAATTAATTTTTTTCATGACACATTAACGACGAAAACGAGTATTAATTAGCGTTCTTCTTGGATAGGTATTATATGGCTAGCACAATAACCCTCAGAATTCCAACCCTAAAAATGTGAGGTTCACCTTTAGATCTTTAGGAATTCGGGTATCTATTATTGATACCTAAGATAGTTTATACCTTTAGCCTTCTCGAGTTAAGGAGTGAGCAGTTTACATGTGTCTTATTCCGTCGTTACGGATGTGTACGTGTGGTCGTCGTCGCATTTTAGGAAGCATGAGAATCAGTTTAAAATTATATGAGTGTAACGTAGTATATTAAATCTAGAAATTGTTTTTGTGATGCGTTCCGAGATGACCGCATAGTAAGTATTAGGATTTGCTTAAATAGGAGGCATTAATATTAAACCCATGTTTTAAAAAACCTGTAATTGTTATGATTGGTTCACACGATCATATAACTATCCTAAACCCTTTCCATGCATCTACACCTTTAGTGCAGGGATACCCCTAGTACACACCCTTCGTAGCCTAACTTTTTCTTGGTTCATGTACTATTCTGGTTATGCCCGAACTATTAATGAAGAGCATTGTCACACTTTAAGCAATTCGGTGCACCCAAATCGCTAAGCCTACCTTGTATTGTACTCGTTTTTAGTTTTTAGTACCCATTATTGTTTTATACCCAAAGTTAATTATTGAAGTTAACACTGTTGCTAATCCTTATCCTTGTAAATACTATTTTGGGACGATTGGGATTCATGGTAGTATTTATTTGCGGAAGAATGGTGAAGAAAAGTTAAGTCAATACCCCCATACGTTTGTTAGATGATCTCAGGTTATTTTGATCACTCAAATAGGGTCATTAGTTAGATTGTAATATCGAGCATGTAAAAGCTCAGTGTGAGGGTACGTGTTATAAACACCAAGGTATTTTTTATTGATGCATTATATTTAATCAAAATTATTAGAAAAGAATAAGAAAGAGGGATTGATGGTAGAGTTGTGTAGAGTTTGTATATCTTCGTCCGAGTATTGTCTTAGCAACCAAACCAAGTGTATTGTTTGTAAATAATTGCTAAACATTCCACTCCAAATTCACCCAAGCCCCTAAATGTATCTATCTGTTTACCATTTACATTATTATGTTTATTTTCACCTTACACCCCACAACCGTTAAAAAAAGACCTCTTAGTTGTAAATGAATAATGCTTGCCCTAGTAGTGGAGGTTGATACTTTACCAAGGCTATTGGTAATTTTATGCTATGACGCCGTAGTAATGGTCGGTGGATTTTCGTTCCCCTGTATGTTAAAATTTTTATACTCCGATGTGAAAGAGAGAATCCAAACTTCTATGTAAGGTTGTAGTATATACTTTTCGTATGTTATTTGCTGGAGGTCTAAAGGTTGTGTTCATAAAATACTTTTTAAAAAGAGTAGTGATGAGTACTATGGATTTAGATGGAGTAACTTGTTTAAATTGGTAAATTTTAGGATTACACCCAAAATGCCTTTACATGTTGCATATTAACTAATGATGATGTGTTATTTTATACACTTTTTCAGGGCCGTTTAACCCCCTAAATCATGTGTTTATGCCCAAAATAGGTACTTAATCATTCTTTTTCAGGTATTTTGCATTTGGAAGGCATTTGGAAGAAATACACGTGACTTAGGCTCATTTGGAGAAGAAAAGGACAAGACTACGGACCTACACCAACATTGCTCAAGAATTTCTCCTCAGAAGCTGGAGACAGCATCACAGATTATACGTAACGCCGTCACAACGATATCCAAGACGGCGTCACATGATCTCAAGACAGCGTCAAATTGTACGACCCAACCCATTAGCTAGAATATTCTTGTCACGACAGCATCACGATTAAAACGCGACGCCGTCGTAGTAATTTTCCTATATATACAAACCTGAAATTAGGGGTTTAGGTGTATAACTTTAGAATAAAAAGAGGGCACTCAGCTATTAGGGACGATTTTAGGGCCTCAAAACCCTATTGTACTTCCTTCAATTCATGTTCTAATCAAGTAAGAATTATTTAATCATTCAATATG
>BQNB010028464.1:0-56629 GCA_026074375.1 Tanacetum coccineum
TTTCTTAGCTTGTCTTGTATAAAAAGCTTAGACAGTTGGTTAAACTTAAAATCCAAAAGGTTGAACTAGCTTTTTCATTTACCTTTTTCATAGCTTATTTTTAGTTCAAAATACTTTTTGATTATTGATTTATATATACTTTTGGTCAATCTTTTAAGATTCATAAGTTAATAAGCCCCAAGTTTCTGTCTAATGGCTTAAAAATAAGCCCAAAGTTCCCCCTTGTCTGTTTTATAACCATTTTTTATGTCAGTAGCTTATTAAGCTTTTCTAAGCTTAATTTTCATTCATTTTTGCTTATTCTTAGGATTGGCAGGGTATTACCGTAGATTCATTGAGTACTTTTCTAAGATAGCTAAGCTGCTTACCGTCTTGACTCAGAATAGTAAGACCTTTGACTGAGGTGAGGAGTAAGAGGATGCATTTCAAACTTTGAAGGATAAGTTATGTAATGCACCTGTTCTAGCTCTCCCCAATGGTCTGAAAGACTTTGTGGTGTATTGTGATGCATCAGGCCCGGGATTAGGATGTGTGTTAATGCAAAGAGGTAAGGTGATAGCCTATGCATCTAGGCGGTTGAAAATTCATGAGAAGAATTACACCACCCATGATTTGGAATTGGGTGCGGTTGTATTTGCCCTTAAGAATTAGAGACATTATTTGTATGGGACAAAGAGCATCATATATATCGATCATAAGAGTCTCCAACATATCTTTAGTCAAAAGGAATTGAACATGCGACAGCGTCGCTGGATGGAGCTTTTTAGTGATTATGACTGTGAAATTCGCTATCACCCTGGTAAGGCAAACGTAGTAGCTGATGAACTAAGTAGGAAGGAAAGAGTGAAACGTAAGAGAGTTATAGCTATGAATATGACCCTTCAGTCGAGTATCAAGGATAGGATACTAGCGGCTCAGAAGGAGGCGTCTAATGAGTTTGCTGGATTGCAGAAAGGTTTAGATGAGATGATTGAACTTAAGAATGATGGAGCTTTGTATTACTTGGATCTAATATGGGTTCCTTTGAAGGGTGATGTGAGAACCCTGATTATGGACGAAGCTTATAATTCGAAGTACTCTGTACACCCAGGAGCTGATAAGATGTATAATGACCTTAGAGATAGTATTGGTGGCCGGGTTTGAAGAATGACATAGTTGTGTATGTGAGTAAGTGTTTGACTTGTTTGAAGGTTAAAGCTGAACATCAGAGGCCGCCTGGCTTGCTGCAACAACCTGAGATCCCTGAATGGAAATGGGAAGGGATAGCAATGAATTTTGTGACTAAGTTGCATAGGACTAGTAGTGGGCATGACACAATCTGGGTCATTGTAGACCGATTGACTAAATCTGCTCATTTTCTACCTATGCGTAAGGATTATAAGATGGAGAGGTTAGCTAGGCTATACTTGAATGAGATTGTTGCTAGACATGGTGTGCCGATCTTGATCATATCTGATCGTAATAGTCGGTTCACGTCGAGGTTTTATCAGTCAATGCAAGAGGCATTAGGAACCCGTTTAGACATGAGTATGGCTTACCACCCTCAAACTGATGGTCAGAGTGAGCGTACTATTCAGACTTTAGAAGACATGCTGAGAGCATGCGTCCTTGACTTCGGGGGAAGCCAGGATGTTCATCTTCCATTAGTTGAGTTTTTGTATAACAATAGTTATCATTCTAGTGTGAGATCGCGCCGTTTGAGGCTTTGTATGGTAGGAAGTGTCATTCCCTGATTATGTAGGCTGAGATTGGAGAGGTTCAGTTGATAAGACCTGAGTTAGTGCAAAAGACCACTGAGAAGATCTTGCAGATTAAGGATAGACTTAAGGCTACGCGTGATCATCAGAAAAGTTATGCAGATAAAAGGAGGAAGACTCTAGATTTTAGTGTAGGTGACTATGTTTTGCTCAAAGTGTCGCCTTGGAAAGGTGTGATACGCTTTGGAAAGAAGGGGAAATTAGAACCTAGATTTGTTAGACCTTTTGAGATTATTGAAAAGGTAGGCCCAGTGGCCTATCGGTTAGATTTTCCTAAGGAGTTGAATGGTGTTCATGACACGTTCCATGTGTCGAACCTTAAGAAGTGTTTGGCTGATCTAACACTGCAAGTGCCCTTGGATGAAATCCGAGTTGATGATAAGTTAAATTTTATGGAAGAGCCTGTGGAACTCTTGGAAAGAGAGATTAAGAAATTGAAGCGGAGTGTAATTGCCATCGTCAAGGTTTGGTGGAATTCGAAACGTGGGCCTGAATTCACGCGGAACGTGAAGATCAGATGAAGATTAAGTATCCACATTTGTTTAGTGCTGATGAGTAGTTGAATTTCGGGGATGAAATTCTTTTAAGGGGGTGGAATGTGACCCTTGTCCTATTTGTGTTTCGAATATTCTAATTTAGTCATTTGACTATTTGACGATTGTTAGTCTATTCAGAATTTATACTGTATTGATGGTAGTGAAATTATGAATTGTAGAATGTTTCATGGTTTATTATGTATAATAATCATTTTTAGAGGATATTATTATGTTATGGATGTTTCGGGTGGTTGACTCGTGAATTCTTGAAAAATGCCGAAAATGAGTCCCGACATGTCCGTTAATGTCCAAATAAGTTTTTGGGAGGTTTAAAATGGAAATATGTCAAGTAAATACTCTAAGTTATAGGAAGAGTATTTTTAAGATGAATAAAAATGTTAATTAACTTTGAGGAAAATTTTACGATCAAGTTTTATGAGTTTTTAAGTGATTCTGACACGAAAAGAAAGACCCGAACCCCTCTTGGATTCCAAAATCGGATGAGTAAGAGCTTAGGAGACAAGATGGCTATTTTCTAGCAAAGATGTCTAAACATGCTTAGTACTAATATTCCTTCCACCAACATTCTCATTCATTCATTTCATTTCAAACAAAACACACACACACACACTAGTGTGTGTTCGTCCGAACTCCACAACACACAAACCCATAAATATTTCAACTTTGATCAAGAACGTGGTGATTTAGAGTATTTTCGGGTTGATTCTAGTGTTCGGTTATTCATTAAAACAACGTTTGGGTTGTTCGGTTCGCGTCAAAATTTATTTTGAAGATCATTTTTGTAAGTTTTTCAAATTAAATTTAACTTCTCCTTTTGTGTAGTTAATGGTGCATAGATGTTAGTTGTACGGCATGATCGTTTAAATCAAAAGCAAAAAGATTAAAAAGAGTTGCTTAGGGTGCGTTTGGGGTTCGAATAAAATGAAACAAGGATAAGGGTTTGTTAGATTTGATATTGTGGTCGTGATGGTTGAAAAACATATATTTGCTATGTAGCTTATTTGGTATATGGCTTATTTTGGCTTATCTATAGGTTCGAATAGGTTTATTTTTGGCTTATAAGCTCATGAAAATTTTGAGGGTTTCAAGGAAAGTGTTTTTAGTTATTTCTCTAATATGTCGTATTTTTGTGGATTATTATTATAGCTTATGGTGGTAACCAAATACGATACGTAAATTATTAGCTTATTTTTAAGCTTGATATATATACTTTTGGAGTGGTATGTGCATAAATACACATACCTTTTGCCTAACAAAACAAGCAAAAAAGACCAATAATGACCAAAAACAGATAAAAAATGCATTATATATGTGTATTTTGTGATTTGTGTCTTGCAGGTACGGATATTAAATAAAAGGACAAAAATGAAGCAAAACGGACAAAACCGAGCACGGGAAAGGAAAGAGTGCAAGAAATCAAAGCCGAAGGCGTATACAATTTTTAATGGGCCAAACCATACCCATTTTATTGGGTCGGATCAGCCCATTAACCTTGTATCTATAAAATATAAGCCTAAACCATTTAACCCATTTTCATAAATTCATTTACCAAGCCTAATATCCCTAAACCCATTTAAATATACAAAAGCCCAACCCCGGTCAAAGCCCAAAAGTAATATAAACACTGGGTCAACGAGGTCAAAATTAATTCACTATGCATATCTTTCATTGTTTCCCTCCACCCCATTTTCACACACTACCACGGGGTAAAACCCTTATTCACCCCACTCTTACATCACTCAAAGTCCTTCTAGAAACACATATGGAAAGCGTGTGTGACCCCTGACTTGTCAGTCCACGCTGGCAATCCGTGGATACCCTATTGGTGGATGTGACGTACACACAAATCAATGATTGCGTGGGAATAAAGCAAGATTGAAGGGACGAGATTGAAGATTGGGGAGCGTCTCAAGGGCTAGAATCTTCCTCACATCACTATAAATAGATGAAGATCACACAGTAAAAGGCATCTAGGAGTAGGGTAATTTAGTGTAGGTTTTTCTTTTTCAGCTTATTTAGTGCTTATTTTACTTTTCTGTCTTTTAAAATTGTATTTCCTTTTCAGTTTTGTAACTTTCTTCAAGTATTAATAAGATTAAGTTTTATTTTAAATTCGTGTTCAAATTCCTCTGATATGCAATTATGTTGTTTGTGTTTGGTTAATAAGCCTTAATAAGCTCAAATAAGCTCATTACTCTCTAAGCTAACTCTTAATAAGCTGAGACTTGTTTTAAGCTTTACTTATCATGCCCATTCTCAAAAATTGATCGAATAAGCTAACGGGAAGATAAGCTAGATTTGGATGGGCTTATAGGGCTTATTCTTAGCTTATTATTAAGCTAGCTTATAGATTAGCTCATTTGAGCATTTGTTTTTATCCCTGTTTGAGCTGGGATTAAGGCATGATCTCATTTTACTTTCTTGCTTAATTTCTTATTTTGCTTATCATATTGCTTATCATGCTTAATTGTTGCTTATTATTGCTTAGTTATGCTTATTTAGTCTTATAATATCTTATTATGTTTGTTAGCTTCAGATTTTCATAATTTTTGCTTATCCATAATTTTCATTTTTTTAGCTTATTTGATTGTTTTGCTTATTTCATTTCTTAATTCTGCTTAATTGTGTTTCATTTGTGCTTATTTAGTCTTATAATATCTTATTATGTTTGATTTATAGTTTAGAAATGGTTTAAATAGAGTTAGGTTCATTTTTAAGGAAAACTGCCCATTTAAGTATTTTTAACTGCTTATTTAAGTTCAGCCTGTTTTAGTACCTATTTTCATGGATTTTAGCTTATATATCCTTAATAAGCTTAGTGCTCAATCTGTTTAAGCAAATCAAGGCGTCTTTAGATCTGTTTTTGTTTTAAAATCAGTTTTTCAAAATATAAAGTGGTGTTTAGGTCAAGCTGCCTTAACATTAGTTAAGGCTGCTTAGGTAGTTTTTAGTTAATAAGTTACTTTTTTAAGCTCTAATTAGGTCTAGGATTAGTTTTCTTAAGTCTAATTTAGGTAGTATTGAGTTTTAAAGTTTGCTTAATCAAAATTTTAAGGTTGCTAGTGCTTAGGCTGTTCAAACAGCTCATTTTTGTTATTTCCTAAAAAAATGCATTTAAGTTGTAGTTCTTTGTGTCAAAATGAGTTTCTAGTGCATCAGTTACCATCTGTTTTGAGTATTTTGTTCTTATGAATAAGCCTTTTAATCATTTGAGACCAAATCCAGTCAAGTAGTTGGTTTCTTCTTAAATGCCTCTTTATGCAGATGATTTTGTGGTTGAGTTTTAGTTTAGCTTTGGTTAAATTTAGTTTGAATTAGCTTAATGCAGTTTGGATTTGATCTGTTTTAAGTCTTTGATTATAAGTGTTTTTGAATCTTAATTAGCTCCAAGTTGTCAAATATCCAAAACTAGAGTTGTCTGCCATGCCTTATAGGTCCTTTTTCTAGCTTTAATTTTTAGTCTATTTTCTTAACTTTAGCTTATTTAAGATTATTGAGCTTAGTCCTAAGTCTGTTCTTAATTTTTAGCTTTTATTTTTGCTTATTGAGTCTGGTTCTTAAGCTTAAATCTGTCTTAATATCTAAAAAGCCAAAAGCATCAGATAGTCTGTGTCTTTTTCATCTGCCTTTTTTCTAGCTTATTTCATTTCCATTTTGCTTAATTCTTGTTTTCTTGAGTTATTAGCTTATAGGACATTAGCTGCTTTCAATCTTTAGCTTATCTCAAGTGCTTATATGTTCTTAATTTTAGCTTAAAAAGTGTGTCATGAATCTTTTAAAACCTCTTTATAAGTCATTTTGTCTTAAAAACTTTAAGTTGATTTCAGCTTAATAAGTCTGCTTATTTCTAGTTTTTTTTGCTTATTGAGTCTGAGTCTTAATCTGTTTTAGCTTATTTGTTTTTTTCTTTTTGCTAGTTAAGCCCTAAAATGCCAAACAATTCTATTTTATTGCTTAAAAGTCTTATAAGCTAAACTGTCAGTTCTTGTGTGCTTTTTCCAAGCTTAATAATGAGTTTTGTCAAAAAGTTCAATTATTAAAGTTGCTTATTTTAGTTGGTAGTTTAGCTTTTTCAAATAAAAAAAATGTTTTGTCAAAAAGAGAGGCCACAGGGTTCGAACCTATGACCTCCCCTTCACGCACCCAACACTTTTAACACACACCTCCTTAACCATCTGCGCCCTTGGGTCTTTTCTGAAAGACTCTAGGGTGCATTTGGTTTTAAGGGTTTGTTGACTATTAAGCTTTATAAGTTGTTTTGCTTATTTACAGCTTATTAGCATAAGCTCTTTAGCCAGTTTTATTTTTCTTAGGTTTAGAATAGTTTAAAGTATTTTCTGTAATTTTTCTAGAATTTTTAAAATTAGTTTACTATTTTTAATGATTTATTTAGATTAAATCCGTTTTTAATTCATATTAAATAAAATAAATATCAAAAAAAATATAATTCTTTTTCTGAAAATTATTTTTAGTCATTTAGGATTTTTAGAAATTAAATTTGAGTTTGTAGGGTTAAAATTTGAATTATTTGCTTATATGTCGCGTTTTTAAATTCCCGTTAACGTTTTTTATGTTTGAATCTTTAAATGCTTTAATTGTGTTTTTTTATTAGCGTGCCTTTAATTTATTTTCCATTTGCATTATTAGAATTAGAAACCAAATCCAAATCTTTTATGACATTCAAGCTCGATTCCCGACATAACCGTAAATTTCCATTCACCTCTCACCGAGGAGAACGATACCCGTGTTGATTACTTTTTATTCTTTCCTAAGAATAATTTGTAAGATACTTTGCTTACGTATACGTATATGTATTTTATTATATATATATATATATATTAAGAGGGTTGTATTTTGTAAAGGACTACTTTGCTTGAGATTTATTACATATATGTATTATATATTCATTACGTATTTATAATATATATAAGATATATATATATATATATATATATATTATATGGTATATACTTTTATTATATATTTATATATATATATAAAGTATATTATTATTAAGAGGGTTGTATTTGACGAAATCTAATATTTGGGCAGACCGCTGGCCGGGGGAGAGAGGTGTAGAATGTGATAGCGATTTTTGCCAGGGAGTTTTTTTGTATATATTCGAGAGTAAGGGTTGAAGAAGTGCTCCCGTGAATAGTGTTTTGTTTTATTGTATGAAAAAAATAGCAAAAATATTTTACACTGTTCGTATGGTTCTTTATTTTCCATTATTTTAATGGTGAAAAATAAATCGTTTGTTGTAAATTGTCGTATCAGAGGCTCACCTTTAGATTTGCGAACTAGTTTATGAGATATATGTTAAGAGGGTTGACTCCTACGGACTTCGACACCGAATAGGAGAAAGGTTTTTAGAGTGAAAAGCTTCTTGCGGTTTACCCCCTCTCCGATTCTTTGTGCGGTTTTCTAAAAGAGCTACCGTGCAGGACTTCAACCCGAAAGGAGAAGGTTTTTAAAACGCTTCGCGGTTACCCCCTCCTCCGCTTCTTTGTGCGTTTTCTAAAGAGCTACCGTGCACTTTTGACTTTCGGTTACCAAAATTTTTTTTCTTTCTTATTTTTATGTTTTATTTGAAAAATCTATAAATATTCTTCTCTATCCTCTTATTCGATTAATTCTTATTCTCTTAACCTTCTTATCCGGTAATTCTTCAACATGTCTTAGTTTTTACGATGCTCGTGGTGTGGAGGTCCGTTTAACGGTAGAAATTGTCGGTGTTGTACCAATGTGAGTTTCGAAGACGAGTTTGTTAGTAACCCCGGTCCCATTTTAAATTATGAAACACCCGTATTTTCCTACCCACCTTCACAACCCCAAACTTCTTCGCTCGACCAATGGCATTGTTTTCATTGTAAAGATCCGTTAGAAGAAGGTGAACGTTGTAAACGGTGTACTTGCAAGTGGTGTGGATATGCTCTTAGTGAAGGATTTTGTTCATTTTGCGTTTCAAGTAATGGAAATTCATCCAAGAATGACCTTAATCCGAATTCTTTCAATGATCCTCCAAATGATTTCATCTACCCTCCACAGCCCCAATACGAGACATACTTGTGCGAAATATGTGGGAACGATTCTCACTTTGGTTATGATTGTCCACCACAGTTCCCGCTTGTTTATGAGCAGGAACCGAGCTACAATCAAAACTTTAGTGATAATTATTATCCACAAAATTCACCGAGTTTTCCACAACAATATCTTTGTTGTGAGAACTGTAGGGGTCCTCATGAAAGTTTTCAATGTCAACCGATGAATCAAAACTACTTTGAACCTAATCCTATCTATAATTCTAGCTATTTCGGTTTTGACCAACCCCCACAGTATTCCATAAATCATCAAGAAGATCTTAATCAGCAAAGGATAAGTGATGTACACAATGGATGGGATAAAATAGATGAGTTACAGAATGGACTTTTTCAAATGATACAATCATTTTGTGAAAAGTTTCTTCAACAAAAGCAGGCGGCTAGCATCGATCAATCACCTTTTCAAGAAATGAGTCTCCAAGAAATGGAGGATCTTAAGCAACATTATTTAGATGAAATGTTAAGTTTAAGTAATGACTTAGGGATTAAAGATTATCGTACTAAGAAAATTGATATTCGTTTTAGAAGGGAATGTGAAAATATGATTGATGAGCTTAAAGGCAAATTCAATGGAATGAGTATTGAGATTAATAAAAAGAAAGAGCTTCAGCAACTAGAGCAGGCGGCTAAACTTAGTACCTATACTACCGAGCCTTTGCGACGTTTTAATTATTTTTATGATGACGATGACAAGGAAAGTTCTATTCCTTTGAGAGAAATTATTTCTGAATTTCCTCCGTCTATTACACCTGTTTTACCGACTTTGGAGCCCGAGGATTCTCTCATCATGGGGAATGAGGAACTTAGCACTGTTCCTGAAAAGGAATCGGACGAATTCATAAAGTTTAGTGTTGAGGACATTGTTCCAATCCCAAGTGAGTCCGAGGATACATCCGAAAGTGATAGTGATTGTGATTTACCTTCATGTGATAATTTCTCTCCCATTAACGTTTCTGAGGAAAAATCTGTGACTTTCTCTAACCCTCTTTTCAATTCAAATGATGATTTTACCTCAAGTGATGACGAGTCACTATCCGATGAGGACGTTCCGGAAGATAATGTTAAAACTTATTCGAACCCTCTTTTCGAATTCGATGACGAATACATCTCTAGTGACGTACACCCTCTTTTTGATGAGGTATTAGAGGACATCGAGTGCAAGGATTCTTATGATTCCAACCTTGATGAGTCTTGTTAATTTTCTAGTGTCGCAACCTGTTTCCGATTCTTAATGGGAATGAGTGTTTCACTCCTAGTGAACGACGTTGAGCTTTTTCACTTCACCGGGATTCGTCTACGTCGATTGATAAGTGTTTTTCATGTCTCTCGAGGGGTTGACCTATGGAACCGACCGGATCTCGAAGGGATGATGATTTATTTGATTTGGAATATCTAAAACGAATGATTGGAAAAGATAATAAATTTATATACGCGGAGTTGATTCTAATTGATGGATTTAAGACCAAGGAGCAAGTTTTTAACCTAGATGAGGCGATATTGGATGAGGAGTTGATGCTTTTTCTGTGATGTTGAGTATTTCTATACGGGATGTATGACAGAACAAGTTATCTATGATTCGAGAGGGGGATGATACTCTATCTTGAGAGTTTGGCGTAGTAATGATACTATACTTATGTCTCTCCTCCCCGATGGAGTTTTAAGTGATATTATGATTGAAGATTATGGTCAAAGTTTATTCGTCCTCGGGAGTCAATAGTAAGTTTATTCTCGCACCAACATATGTGAGTCTCCTTTGAGGATCGAGATTATCTTTCTAGTTCACATATGTTATTCGAATTTTTCTTAGCTTATTTCACAAATGCGAGGGTAGATTCTAGTACTTCCTTCTCTACTGAGCCAGGGTGAGTAAGGATCATTGTTTGATGGACGGCATATCCCCTCTGTTCATTTTTCTGTTGTTGGAGCGCGGGGGGGGGTTAGGGAGATTCAGAGTGTCATTGGAAGAGTTTGCTATGTGTGACCACTTGTTTTTGTCCACTGAATATGTACAATGATATGGGGAGAGTCAAGCATAGAGACTGCGCACAAAAAACAAGTCGCTTGCAGGGAGGTGGCAACTCATGCTTATCTTAGTGGGAAGTGAGGGTAAGAATATAGTTATTAATAAGTGTGATTTGATGGGGCTCGCCTATTCCTTTCTCGTGTTTCGTGTTTTGTGTTTTGTCGTTGTCCAGGATTGCCCGGATTATGAAGACTCTCGTGCTCGTGGTTTTGTCCAATCGTTCACTCGATCTTCAATCCTTAGCATGCTTATATATGGGAATCCGATAACCTAGATCTTATCGATTAATGTTTCTCTATTAGCGTAATTAATAAACGGCTTTTAGATTTGAGTTAAGAGAGACCACTAATATGTGGATATTATGCCTTGAAATTAGTATGGGGGTGACAGTCTCACATTGAGGACAATGTGTAGTTCTAGTATGGGGGAGATCTTTCGATTCGATCTTACTTGCATTTGCCTTGTCTTCACGTAACCCCGTTTTTCCACCAAAAATAGTAAAAATATGCCAAAATTAAAAAAAACAAAAGTAAAGAATAAGTGTTTTGACACGTAGTTTTGTCTTTTTAAGAATAAATTTTGACTTGATCGAGCGTGTTGCGCTCTAGCTTGCCCCTTAACTTATATAAATTTAAGCTTTTGCTAGTCTTTTATACAAGAAGCTTTAAAATACGAATTCTAGCTTGAAAAATCCAAGAGTTTACAAGTTTCCATGATAGACTTTAAAAATGCTAAGCTTATTTTATTAGACTAAGCATTCGCGGATCTTTTTATTAAAGATTTTAAATTTGCGAAGAATGAGAAATGATAGAGTTTTATATAAGTTAGATGCTAAACATAGAGTAGTTGGAACTCTTTAAGGCTCATAGAGGTTAATTGTGGCGTTTTGCTCCCATCAGCTTAATAAACGTTATGTAATTGTTGAATAAATAAAGCTACTTTAGGTTTTTGCTATTCTTAGTTTAAATCACTTCGTAGAGATTCCTTCTGGCGAAAGTAAGGTACACATTGAGGTTTTGTCAGTGTTGTGGGGAAATAGGCTACCGATTCCTAACGGCTCGCTATCGTTGTCTAGGTAGTTAAAAGACCACAAGACTTAAAATTTGGCTATAATAATAATAATGTTATGTAAATTAAACCGATAGCACCAGGAAATAAGGGCCACTACCTTCTTCGGCTCACAAACCAATGTGGTAGTCGTTTTAAAGGTTGGGAAGGGACTTGGTTAATTAATAATATAAATAATAAATATAGTGACTGATAAAAGTTTACTTGCTATCTTGTCGGCTCACAACGATGTGGCAGTCTGTCGGTGAGAAATAAGCACATAGTACTAATCCTGAGATTTGATTAAAAGTTTGATTGTTGCAATGACTTGCCGGAGCTCCACAACTAGTGTTGCGGGGCCTTCTGAGAAAATGTCGAAGGATTACCGAGTATCAAGTAAGAGAATCTTGGACGATAGGTCGAGCTCGTCATGCCGAGTGTATGGCAGTTGGAAAGGAATGATGTTTAATAATGTTGCAATAAATAGTAATCACATAAAGACCGAAAATTCCGACTCGTGGATATATAAAAGAAAAAGAATAACCCCTATCATGCGAAACTTAGAGAAACCTTAATGTGGACCTTATTCTCACCACATCTGTCTCTTTATGAAAGATTAGTCAGGACTAATTGTGGTCTAATCGGTTTTTTTATCTTTTATGAATAGACTTAATTTATTTGAGGTTACAAATATGAATAATAAAACCTTTAGAGGACTTATGAATAAGGGTAGCAGAATGTAGTATGAATCCCACAATTAGCATTTATAAGTATTGTTAGAGCATTTTTAGACTAGTATTTACCTCAATGATTTCGTTTTTATGCGTGGTTGTTGGGAGGGGGTGAAAAATCATAAGACGATGAATTTTTAGACCTTTTTAGTGCTTCTTGTTCGTGAAGTTATGATATAGGAAATGATGTGAATAATAAATGCAGTGAAAATGGGGAAAAAAACGAGGGGCTTTTCAAAACTAGTGATTTCTTAATCCCCTTAGATGAACATTTAGCTACTTTTCGAGGTAATTAATCTAAGGGGGTTAAAATTTGTAGTTTTCTAAGTGTGTATTTATGATATTGCGTGAGGACACGGCAATAGCTTAGTATGGAGGATTTTGGTATGTGCATAAATACACATACCTTTTGCCTAATAAAACGAGCTAAAAAGACCAATAATGACCAAAAACAGATCAAAAATTCATTATATATGTGTATTTTGTGATTTGTGTCTTGCAGGTACGGATATTAAATAAAATGACAAAAATGAAGCAAAACGGACAAAACCCGAGCACGAAAAAGGAAAGCGTGTCAAGAAATCAACGTCGATGGCGGTTACAATCTTTTAATGGGCCAAATCTACCCTTTCTTTATTGGGCCAGGGTCAGCCATCATTGTAAACCTTGTATCTATAAAATATAAGCCTAAACCAATGTAAGCAATTTCATAAATTCAGTTTACTCCAAGGCCTAATTATCCTCTCAGGAAAACCATCAAAAATAAGAGACAAAATCCCAACCATTCAGGGTCAAAATCGCCCAAAAGTAAGGTTGAAATCACTGGAGTACAACAAGGTCAAAATATGAAATATCACTAGTGATATCTTTCATTATTTCTACGCGGGTCACGGATGACCCATGTTCATACACACGATCTCAAGGGTATGTGCGCCGATGGGGAGGCCCACTTCTCACAGTCTACTCAAGATATGTCTTTTTAGAGATAAACACTATGAAAGCGTGTGTGATACTTCTGCTAGAGTCAGTCCAGCAGCGCGGCTACTCCGTACCATTTAACCCATTTTCATAAATTCATTTACCAAGCCTAATATCCCTAAACCCATTTAAATATACAAAAGCCCAACCCCGGTCAAGTAATATAAACACTGGGTCAACGAGGTCAAAATTAATTCACTGTGCATATCTTTCATTATTTCCCTCCACCCCATTTTCACACACGACTACGGGTAATACCCTTATTCACCCCACTCTCACGTCACTCAAAGTCCTTCTAGAAACACATATGGAAAGCGTGTGTGACCCCTGACTTGTCAGTCCACGCTGGCAATCCGTGGATACCCTATTGGTGGATGTGACGTACACACAAATCAAGGGCTTAGATTGATGGTTTTGGAATCAAGGGCACAGATAAAGGATTAAGGACGCTCCTTCAAGCTCTAGAATCATCTTCTCGTGGCTATAAATAGAAGAGGAGATCACACAGTAAAAGGCATCTAGGAGTAGGGTAATTTAGTGTAGGTTTTTCTTTTTCAGCTTATTTAGTGCTTATTTTACTTTTCTGTCTTTTAAAATTGTATTTCCTTTTCAGTTTTGTAACTTTCTTCAAGTATTAATAAAATTAAGTTTTATTTTACATTTGTGTTCAAATTCCTTTGATATGCAATTATGTTGTTTGTGTTTCGTTAATAAGCCTTAATAAGCTCAAATAAGCTCATTACTCTCTAAGCTGACTCTTAATAAACTGACACTTGTTTTAAGCTTTACTTATCATGCTCATTCTCAAAAATTGATTGAATAAGCCAACGGGAAGATAAGCCAGATTTGGATGGGCTTATAGGGCTTATTCTTAGCATATTATTAAGCTAGCTTGTAGATTAGCTCATTTGAGCATTTGTTTTTATCCATGTTTGAGCTGGGATTAAGGTATGATCTCATTTCACTTTCTTGCTTAATTTCTTATTTTGCTTATCATATTGCTTATCCTGCTTAATTGTTGCTTATTATTGCTTAGTTATGCTTATTTAGTCTTATAATATCTTATTATGTTTGATTTATAGTTTAGAAATGGTTTATATAGAGAGGTTCATTTTCAAGGAAAACTGCCCATTTAAGTGTTTTTAACTGCTTATTTAAGTTCAGCCTGTTTTAGTACCTATTTTTTCATGGATTTTAGCTTATATATCCTTAATAAGCTTAGTGCTCAATCTGTTTAAGCAAATCGAGGCTTTTTAGATCTGTTTTTGTTTTAAAATCACTCCTCTCATGAACAACTTCTTCTCAACCAACTAAACCTTTGCTCAAGAACAACTTGGATTTACCTCCTAGACATCAAATCCTCTTCCCAATTCAAGTTATCTTTTTTGGTATCCCTCTCTCCCTATCCCTTTGAAATTCTTGGAACCACCAAACACCCCATTCTTTACCTCAACCCACCTCCTATCATGGGCCATCTTTTTTTACAAATATATGACTATCATCGGGTCAACTTTGTATATGTTTGCTCCCACAACCGAAACCTCTTCTTAACCCTAAGAGATGAGACGAACATCATGTTTGCTCATCTTGAGTATCTTCTCACTACCGCAATCACCTCTCACTTTCCACCACCACCTTGAAATGTTCTTAAAAATCTCATAATGGGTCACCCTAACCTTTTGCTCAAAGTCATCCCCTATGAATCATGAATTTTCTAGGACTTATTTTCATTGTAAGTCTAGATTGTAGTGTAACTCATGAATTAATATTTCCTTGCTTATTTTAGTTTTATTGAATGTTGTATTAGCCAATTAATCATGTATCCTTTTGTATGAGTTTATTACTTATGGAATGGAACTCCTTATGGGTGACTTAATCTCAAATTATGTTATATGCGATATTTGTCTTGCACTTGTAATTCTAACCTTGTTTTGTAGCAAACAATTTTCGTAAGATCGATCCCTTGGTGCACCAAAACGAGGGGGAGCTCACATCAAGGAGGAGTCTTGATAACGTCGATTTCTTATTCTCACCTTACACTCGACGATCATCCTTTTTTGAATTCGACAAAAAGGGGGAGAAATAAAACAAAACTCATTTATAATTTGAAACCTTTAATTTTATCTAAAATGAGTTTGTATTTTGTCATCATCAAAAAGGGGGAGATTGTTAATACAAATAATGTATAAAAACGTTATTTATATTTTTCGACCTCTTATTGTTTTGATAATAACAAAATATAAAAACGTTTATGATAAAAATAAACATTCACAAATTATTAAGTGTGAAATTTTATTTCTAAGATTAGTGATCACTTAAGGTATGGATAAATAAAATCATTAAGCATGATTAGTGATCAAGAAAATATTTTTCTCTTAAACCTCACTTTTAATTCTACAAAAGTATTTTCTTAAAAATACATTTACAAAATATTTTTTAATTAAAAGAAAAGTTTTATTAAAAACTTAAAATTTGAATTTCAAATTTTCCCTCCAAAATAGAAGGTTCCATAGCAGATACAACCTTCACCACAAAAAGATAAAAAAACAGGAACGGAGTCTAGGGGCGACCCCCTTATAGGCTTGGCGGCCCCCATATATATATGGGGCCACCGGGACCGCCTCCAGTTACCATTGAGATTTCCTGTCTATAAATACTGCTCTATTCCCAGTAGAAAAACATTCCTCTTGCACGAATTTGTTAGTCTTTCTTCTCTTCTTTCTCTCACTAAAAATATGATCACTAAACATGCTTAGGATCTGATTTTCAAGTGATCTCATCTTATCTTCTTCATCTCATCTTTCCTCTTTATCAAGCGCAAGAGAAAAACACTCGTATTCGCCAAGAAACAAAGTGTTAATTAGTGATCTCTCCTCTCTTCTTCTAAGTTCCAAATCTCTATTGTATTTATCTTGTGTATTTGTGTGATTCGGATATTGTGTAGATCTAGTGAGTGTGTATATCTTGTGAAGTGGTAGATTGGTTCTAGCTAAGATTAGGACTCGACATCTAGCTTAGTGTAAAAAATACAATAGTGTCGTGTAACCAGTGTCTCGCCTAAAGGGAGCTGTTGACATAGTGAAATTCGAGTAGGATACTAAGGGAGTGGAGTAGGGCGAAGAGGAGCTTCATAGCCGAACCACTATAAAATCTTGGCGTCTTGGTTTGATTGTTCCTTTCCTTATCTCTTTACTTATTATTGATATTGTTATTTAGGCATAGTTTACATAGTAATTATTTGTTCATATTGTTGGTTGATTAAACATACAACTCGAATTTAAACATTTTTGAAAGCAAACTTTTAAAACAAAAAAGAACCTGTAAACTATTCAACCCCCCCCCCTTCTAGTTTCCACAAATTTGTTAGACCTTTTGAGATTGTTAAGAAGGTAGGCACAGTGGCCTATCGGTTAGATTTGCCTGAGGATCTGAATGGTGTTCATGACACGTTTCACGTGTCGAACCTTAGATGTGTTTGGTTGAATCCAACACTGCAAGGACTTTGGGATGAGACCCGAGTAGATGATAGGTTGGAATTTTGTAGCAAGCGCATGTGGAATTCATGGGATCAAGAGTTTTAAGAAGGTTGAGCGGGTAGAATTGCCATCGTCAAAGAAAAAAAAAAAAAAAAAACACAACACACACTTCGGTGGAATTCGAAATGTAGACCTGATTCACGTGGGATCGTGGGAAGAGGGATGATGGATTAGTATCCCATCTATTTAGTGCTAATAATAGTTGAATTTTCGGGGCGAAATTCTTTTAAGAGGGGTAGAACGTACTTGCCCTTTCGTGTTTTGAATATTTCATTTTAGTCCTTCGGTTATTCGATGTTTAGGTCTGTTTACTCAGAAAAATCTTTATACCTGTTGATGGTGGTGAATTTATGAGATACGAAGCATTTGATGGTTTATTGTGTATAATAAGCCTTATTAGAGGATATTATTGTCTTATGTATGTCCCTGTTGGTTGACCCGTAAATTTTTGAGAAATGCCGAAAAACGAGTCCCGGCACGTCCGTTAATGTCCAAACGAGTTTCTGTGAGGTCTAATATGGAAATATGATAAGTAAATACTCCATATTATGGAAAAAGTATTTTTAAAGTGGAAAAAAATGTAAGTAATTTGGAAATATTTTGCGATCACTGTTTTATGGGTTTTCAAAGGTTATTCTATCACGAAAGATAAGACTTGAACCCCCCCCCCCCAGGATTCCCTTGGCGCGGGTTCAAGAATAAAATTAGGGACATGGGGCTTGTTTTTGCTTTGTTTGATCCAACAAATAGTACCTGTATATTCCACCCTTCACCACATTCTCATCCATTATTTTCATAGTTTCATAAAAAACACACACACTTAGTGTGTTGTTCGTCCGACCAAAAACAACACAATACAACTTTCTTTCACTAGCTGATCAGAACGTGGTTGGTTTAGAGTATTTCCCTTGGGTTGATAGAGTGTCGGGATTCATTTTAACAACGTTTGGTTGTCCAGTTCGCGTACGAAATTATTTTGAAGGGGGGGGGGTGTCCATCTTGTAAGTCTTTCAAATTTAAAATTTTATTGTCCTTTTGGGTTGTTTGTAGGCATTAGTACTAGTGTACAAGTTCGTTTGTTGTAAAATCAAAATTTGAAAACAAAACGAATGGGAAAAGGGGTGTTAGTTTGCGTCGAACTCAGGAAAGGAACAAAGGGGTTTTGTTAGTTTTGATATTGTGGTCGTGATGGTTGAAAAACATTGTTTGTTAGTTAGCTTATTTTGGATAATAGCTCGTATAGCTTATTTTGGCTTATTATTTAGCTTGAATGAGCTTATTTTGGGCTTATATGTCCACGTCAGTAATGGAAACAAAAGGAATGAGTTTTTGGTTATTACCCTAGTATGTCATATTTTTGTAGACTATTATTTTAGCTTATGGTGATAACCAAATACGATACATAGCTTATTAGCTTATTTTTAAGCTTAGTAATTAGATTTTGGAGCTTATGGGCTCACGGCCCAATAAGCCCTTGGTGAGTCGTGGCTTATCTAGGGTTTTATTGTGGTGGGATACTTATTTACTTATTGATTTGAGCTTATGTATGCTATTGGGCCTTGGTTTTGGGCTTAGAACGTATTTTGGATATGTAAAATCCTTAATGGACCCTTACTGGGCCTTAAAGCCCAATAAGCGTTAACTAGTCATTTTGGGAGTTTTGACGAACTTTTAAGAAGTGAAAAATACTTGTGAAGTTATACTGGAAGTCGTTTTGATAAAGTATTTTGGTAAACATCGTAAAAATGGGATTTTTGGAATTTGGTCAGAAAGTGTCAAAATGTTCAGATAATTGTTGAAAAAAGGTTTGAAAAACCTTGGGAAACGTCATATAAACGTACGAGTCATGCCGAAATTTCGTAAAAAGTCTATACTTAGAATTTTTACTTAAAACGTAAATTTTCAAATTAATAATAATATATTATTAATTTATTATAATACGTCGATTAAAAGACGAAAAATATAATTTTTCTCAAAACTTTCCTAAAATGTTTGGTGTAAATAAACGATTCATTTCGCATAGTATAAATGCTATATTTATGGTAACTAAGTGTACCGAATGGACTTATCAAAATATATTTATAATTATTTATTATAAATATTTATTTATATTACTTATCTATTTTGCTAAATAGTATAAGTATAATGTACTAAGATATAAATTGAGATGTGGTATCATTTGAAGTTAAGTCGTCAACCATCACACCACTAAAACGTTAAAGATAACCGCTAAATTTACGTCTTACCTTGTTGATTTACTGAAAAACTGTTTTGGTAATAAATGATTAAAATTGGACATTAACTGGACTAGGTCGTGTGCGGACGTTGTTGCCTTTGCTTGTGATTTGAGTTTGCTGTTAGAGACAGTTGCTGAGGTGAGTTCTCGTAGCCCTACTTTTCAAATCTTTTCCGTTGGGGGAAAATGATACTCAAATGTGTTTTTAACTTTTTTCTATACTGTGTGAAACGTGATTTTGTTTTTGGGACAATTTATGTGCTTATGACTGCTATGTGAATGATATCGATATGTTGTATGATCTTTCTGTGTGGTTCTTCACCCTAAATAGCTCCAGCTGGTAGGCTTTAGGTGTGGTATGTCATTCGGGGTTACGACCCTAAGAGCGGTGGTACACGCTGGTGATAAGACTAGCGGGGATGCTATGTCTTGATACATGATTAGCGGGGATGCTAAGTCATGGGTTGTGATTGATTGCATATATTCACTGTCATATAGCACAATTGTCCAACTATTTGAGATATTGGCACAACAACTGGGTTTAAGGTCAAACTTACGAGCTCACCAACATTATTGTTGACGTTTTCGGGTATCATTTTCAGGTGAAGTTAATGATCGATAAGTTGTGATGCCTGTAGCAGACTTTTAGAGAATCCCGTAGGAGTCTTGTTTGAGAAGTCTTGATTTTGACGTATGTTATGTATTTCATTTCTTGAGGTCTTGGAGTTGAGATTGTATGAACCCCTGTATGGGCTTTTGGATGTAATCATTGGCGACTATGTGAGGTGTTCTTGATTTGGGACATCACTCAAGGTTGTATTGAGGTTGATGGTCATCATGACACTTTTTATTAGTGCATTTTAGTTTTCTCTATTTTGTATCTTGTGTTGTGATTGATCATTATGTTACATTCCCGTGTTTCCGCTGCTGACGGGGTTCATGGGCATAGGGAGTTATCGCTACTTAGGCAAACTCGTAATTTATTTAAAAGTGTACTTGCGTCTAAATGTAAAACAATGCATGTTTCTCACTCCGAGAGTTGTAAATCATTGGAATTGTATAAAATGAGGCTATGAACTCACCTCTAGTGAATGAATTGATTTTAGAAAAATCAAATGAGTGAAACGTCACGAGAAATCCGAATGCAACCTAATTAGTTATAGGCCGTATGGGTATAATGTAATTAATATAAATACAACATTATAAGTTATAAAGTTATATCACCACCTAAAAGTTTTGTTTAGTTTACAAATGTTGAAACAATATTTAAGCCACGCTTGATATTTAATGTCCGAGTATATGTATTCGTAAATATATAATCTATGTCCAATAGTTGATTATTTGTTAATAATGCTTGATTTAATATTTTTATTGTTTATATAATAATATTATATAAATAGTTTAATTATTTTATAAAATAATATTTATAAAGTTAAAAACATGTATAAATATTATATTAATAGTAGTACTACATTATTTCTTAATGTTTTTATAGCCCAAACGGACCTGAAATCACTCGTAAACCACTTTTAAAATTTCTAACAGCTTTAGTAAATTTTATGTAAATGCATAAAATAAAAATAGTGTATTTAAACATTTAGAAATTCATAACTTTCTCGTTTTAACTCCGTTTTTCAAGTTCTTTATATGTACGACATCGAACTCTCAAATCCACACACGAGGTCAAGAAGCCGTTGTAGGTATGTCTTGGGAAGACTTTAAGACTTTGACTAGAGAGGAATTTTGCCCGAGTAATGAGATGCAAAGTTGGAAACTGAGTTGTGGAATCACGCCATGGTCGGGGCTGGCCATGCTGCGTATACGATAAGGTTTATGAGTTGGCTAGGTTAGTTCCTCACTTAGTAACCCCTGAAGGTAAGAGGATTGAAAGGTATGTGTATGGCCTTGCTCCACAAATTCGAGGAATAGTGGTAGCAACGGAGCCAAAGATCATCCAAAAGGCCGTGCAGATAGCCGGTACATTGACTGATGAAGCCCTTAGGAATGGATCTATCAAAAAGAACCCTGAGAAGAGAGGAAATGAGGGAGAACCTAGCAAGGATAGAAATGTGAGAGATGACAACAAAAGAACTAGGACTGGAAATGCTTTTTCTATAACCGCAAACCCTGTTAGGGGAGGGTACACGGGTACGGCACCCAAGTGTACCACCTGCAACTATCACCATTCTCCTGAGATACCTTGTGCATTTTGTTTCAACTGTAAACCGGACAGGACATTTTGCTATGGATTGTAGAGTGGCGCCTAGGAATGTGAACCCCGTCAATGCTAGGAACCTAATTGCTAGGAGTTGTTACGAGTGTGGTAGTACCGATCATATCAGGTCAGCTTGTCCTAGGTTGAATCAGGCTCAAAGGCCAGGGGAAACCCTCAGAACCAAGTCGTGGCTGTTAATGGGGGTCAGGGTCGTGGAAACCAAGGGAACCAGGCAAGAGGTAGGGCATTCATGTTGGGAGCAGAGGAGGCTCGCCAGGACCCGAACATCGTGATGGGTATGTTTACTCTAAACGATCATTATGCCTACTACCTTGTTTGATCTGGTGCTGACTTTGCTTTGTTCCAATACTTTATATACCTCTGCTTGACATAGGCCAATTGTTTAGGTTTTAGTTATGAGATTGAGATAGCTAGCGGACAACTAATAGAAATTGATAAGGTCATTAAGGGTTGCAAACTAGAAATAGAAGGTCATGTGTTTGACATTAACTTGATACCCTTTGGAAGTGGGAGTTTTGATGTAATCATAGGAATGGATTGGTTGTCTGACCATAAGGCTGAGATAATTTGTCATGAGAAAGTAGTGAGGATACCACTACTAGATGGCAAGGTGTTAGAGTTATTAGGGAGATGAAACAGAGAAAAGAAGAGGAAGTTAATAAGTGCTAAGGCTAAAGAGAAGAAGCAAGAAGGGATAGTAGTAGTGAGAGATTTTCCCAAGGTATTCCCGGATGATCTATCTGGATTGCCGCCTGTTCGGGAAATCGAGTTTCGGATTGAGTTAGTCCCTGGAGCGATGCCGGTTGCAAAGTCTCCCTATCGTTTGGCACCTTCTGAATTGGAGGAGTTTTCGGGTCAACTCAAGGAACTCCAGGACAAAGGTTTCATTCGACCAAGCTCATCGCCTTGGGGAGCACCAGTATTGTTTGTTAAGAAAAAGGATGGATCCTTTAGGATGTGTATTGATTATAGAGAGTTGAATAAGTTGACCATTAAGAATCGTTATCCACTCCCTAGGATTGACGACCTGTTTGACCAACTTCAAGGATCATAGTACTTCTCTAAGATAGACATTAGGTCCAGATACCATCAGCTGAGAGTGCATGAGGATGACATTCCAAAGATGCGTCAGACTCTTTATGGCATTTTTGAGTTCACTGTAATGCCTTTTGGTTTGACTAACGCACCAGCGGTATTTATGGATCTAATGAACCGAGTGTGTAGGCCGTATCTAGACAAGTTTGTGATAGTGTTCATTGATGATATTTTGGTTTATTCTAAGACCCGGGAAGAGCATGAAATGCACCTAGGATTAGTCTTAGAATTGCTCAAGAAAGAGAAACTGTATGCTAAGTTTTCTAAGTGTGAATTCTGGTTGCGAGAAGTACAGTTTCTAGGACATGTGATTAATGGAGATGGTATTCATGTAGACCCTAGTAAGATTGAAGCTGTTAAGAATTGGAAAGCCCCTAGAACTCCGTCTGAGGTTCGTTCATTCTTAGGATTGGCAGGGTATTACCGTAGATTCATTGAGGACTTTTCTAAGATAGCTAAGCCGCTTACTGTCTTGACTCAGAAAAGTAAGACCTTTGACTGGGGTGAGGAGCAGGAGAATGCATTTCAAACTTTGAAGGATAAGTTGTGTAATGCACCTGTTCTAGCTCTCCCTGATGGTCTAGAAGATTTTGTGGTGTATTGTGATGCATCAGGCCTAGGATTAGGATGTGTGTTGATGCAGAGAGGTAAAGTGATAGCTTATGCATCTAGGCAATTGACAATTTATGAGAAGAATATCACCACCTATGATATAGAGCTGGAGCGGTGTGGTTGCACTTAAGATTGGAGGACATTATTTGTAGGGAAAAGAGTGTCATATACACCGATCTAGAGCCCAACATATCTTAGTAAAAAAGAGATTGAAACATGCGACAGCGTCGATGGATAAAGCTTTTTAGTGCCATGACTGTAAAATTCGCTACCATCCGGTAAGGGCAAACGTAGTAGCTGATGCACTAAGTAGGAAGGAAAGAGGGGAAACCTAAGAGGATTAGAAGCTGATGAATATGACCCTTTAGTCGAGTATCAAGGATAGGATACTAGCGGCTCAGAAGGAGGCATGTGATGAGTCTGTGGGATTGCAGAAAGGTTTAGATGAGATGATAGAACATAGGAGTAATGGAGCTTTGTACTATGATATTTGTTAAAATACGTATCAAACAAATAACCCTCAATAATATATATATATATATATATATATATATATATATATATATATATATATATTTATTCTATATATATATATATATATTATTATAATATATATACATTTATATATATAGATTATATATAATACATATAATAAGCAAAGTATCATACATATTATTCTTAGGAATAGAATAATAAGTAATCAACACGGGTATCGTTTTCCTCGAATGAGAGGTGAATGGAATTCTACGTTATGTTGAAAATCGAGCTTGATTGTCATTTATGTTTTGGTTTTGGTTCTAAAATAATAAACGCAAAGGGAAAGCATATAAAGGCACGCTAAACTAGAAAATTAAAGCAATTTAAAAATCTAATGACATTTAAACACTTAACGATTAATTAACGACTAACGGACTAACGGAAAAATTATCAAAATAAACTCTAAAAACTTAAAATTGCAAATTTCTAAACTAAAATGCATTAATCTATTTTTTAAAACACAAAAAATATTTTTTTGAATTTTTAAACTATTTAAAGCTATTTTTTAAACTAAATAATACTATAAATTAAATTTAAAATACTAAACTTAATCCTAAAATTTTAAAAATTTTTATAAAAATACTTAAAGCTATAATTGAGTTTTACAAAGAAAAGGGAACAAATAAGCTGAAACCAATAAGCCAAGAAAAATCAAATAAGCAAAATAAGCTAAACTCTAAATGCATATAAGAAATAAATGAAATGATACTATAACGAAAAAGTCTCAAGGGCATGCTGGTTAAGGTGTTGGTGTTGTGAAGGAGAGGTCACAGGTTCGAGTCCTGTGACCTTCCATTTTGCAAAACATTTTTATTTTTCATTTTCTTTTTGAAAAAGCTATAGAATATGCAAACTTAAAAAACTTTAATAAAAGAACTTTTTGACAAAACTTACAAAATACGCTAGAAAAAGCTATAAAAGGATGACAGTTGCTTAATAAAGACTTAGGAACACTTAGCTTAAACTGTTTTGCTTTTTAAGACTAAATAAGCTAAAGGTAAAACAAAATAAGCTAAAACAGATACTAACCTAAACTTAATAAGCTATAAAAACTAGAAATAAGCAACAAATTAAGCTTAAAACTACAAAAAGCATTTAGACAGTTAGACTCAAAAATAGAATTTAAGGATTTTTGACAAACTTTAAGCTAAGATTGAGGACTAATAAGCAATGAAAATAAGCTATAAACTCAAAACAGATTAAGTATTACTTATAGACTAAACAATACAAATAAGCCCCCTCCCACCCCCCCCCCCCGCCCCCCAAGAATTAAGCAAACTTGAGTTGGAAAATAAGCTAGAAAAAGACTAATAAAAATGGCAGACTACTACTAGTATATTTTTGGCTTTTTAAAAATAGATGACAACTTTAAGCTTAATCTTAAGACTCAAAAGCTACTATTGACTACTTAAAAACTTAAAACAGATTGTAACCAAATTACAATGAGCTAAATTCAACAGATAACAACCTAAATTAAGCTAGAATAAGGCCTCTAATGATCTGCATACTAAGGACATTAAGAACACACATAGACTTTGAGCTAAAAAGTTTAAAAACCTATTCCTAAACTATAAACTTAAAACAGATGGACAATGATGCATATTAAACTTATTTTGAGCAAAAAAACATACACCAAACAGATTTTCAAATAATTCAACTTAGAAGCAATTTTAGAAACCTTAAAAACTAGCAGATTAGGACTTTTGATAACACATTTAGACCAAATTAGAGCTAATGAAAACTGATTTGAGAACCAAAGATAGATTATACACCATTTGACCTATTTTACAACCTTGACCCAAACACCCCTTTAAAATCTGAAAATCCATTTCTAAGCTAAAACAGACCCAAGTAAGCTATGATTATTGAAAACAGATGATGAACTATGATTATAAATAACAAATTAGCAAGAACCAAAGAAAATTAAGCACTCTACTATAAGCTAAACTAATAAGCTAAATGAACTCAAATAAGGACATATTCTAAGTAAACTCACACTAAACTATTATAAGCTATAAACTAAACAGATTAAGCTAAATTAAGATAGAATAAGCACAAATAAGCAACAATAAGCACTGAATAAGCAGATTAATAAGGTGAATAAGAAAATAAGCTAAAAAGAGTAAAAGTAAGTGTACCTTGTCCTTTGCTTAAACAAGGATATAAAATGCTCTAAGAGCTAATCTACAAGCTCCAGCATAAGCTGGTAAATCACCATAAGCCCATCCATTTCTGGCTTATCATCCATATAAGCTCACTAAGTAACTTCCAAACACATCTTGATTTAATTTGCATAAAAGTAAAGACAGAATTTAAAGACATTATTTAAGAAGCTGGAATTTTATTAAATGAAAAGGGATTACAATGCTTTTGAAAGGAAAATTACAATAAGGAAAGAAAATAAGCTAAAATTTAAGCTACACTACTCTTATACTACACTACACTAGATATCCAATGTGTGTGACTGAGCCTCCTTTTATAGTTGAGGAGAGAAGGATCCAGAAGCAAAAGGAGCGTCTTCAATATCTAATCCAAGCCCTTGATTCATATCCAATCTTCAATCCACCCTTAGATCAACACCATGTCTCATTAGCCAATAGAAACCTTTAGGATTGCCAGCATGGCCTTGGGTGTGTCAGACGTGTCAGGGTGGCTTTTAGAAGGGTATGTGTGTGTAGAGTGAAAGGGATTTACCCTGTGTTAATTGTTGTGGTGAAATTAGGAGGGAAAGGACGAAGATACACAGTAACTCGTTTTATCATTTCGACCACGTTATTCTTGGTTTGACTTTGAAATGGATATGGATTGTTGGGCTTTTATTTCTCTTTGGGCTTGGACCGTTTATGGATAAGGATTAATAGACTTGAAATGTATAAGGCTTAGGTTTATGCTTAATGTTTTATCATTTGTTAATGGGCTGACCCGGCCCATGAAACGGGTACGGTGTTGGCCCATTAAAAATGAACACGCCTTCGGCTTCATTTTTCTCACGCTCTTCCAATCCCGTGCTTGGTTTTGTCCAATTTGGCTTCATTTTTGTCCATTTTTGATATATCCGTTACCTGCAACACACAATTTACAATACAAACATATACAATGTATTTTTTTAATGTATTTTTGGTCATTTAAGCACGTTTTAATAAGGAAAATTGATATATGAATAAACACATATCAATAAATCCCCCTTACTAAGCTATTTCGTGTCCTCATGCAAATGTTATATAATCACATAGAAAAACTAAAAAATTTCAACCATCTAGATATTACCTCGAAAAGTAGCTAAGTGTTGGGGATAAGAAATTACTTGTTTTAAACGCCCCGTTTTACCATTTTTTTATAATATATATTATATATATAATATATATTTTATATATATATATATTATATATATATTTATATATTTTTTATATATATTATTCTCCACCAAGTGACAACATGTTCGACTTTCATTATTTAATTATAACTTTTAGGATCACGGAACAAGAAACACTTATACATAGTGTCCTAAAGGATAAATTCATCGTCCTCGATTTTTCACCCGCCCAAACCAAGATTAAAAACGAAATCATTGTTAAATACAAGTTAGGATGCTATCACTACTCAAATTGATATAACCTAGCCTCTTTGATGTGTAGAACAAGAGAAGATCAAGATTAACAAACCATTAGACCCAAAAATTTTTTTTGAGCCGTGGGTATTTTTTCACAAAATAAGCCACGAATTTGAGCTTATTTAACCACACGAATCAATCACGAATCCACCCTTTGCTCTGATACCAATTGTAGGATCCCGTAATCACTTCATAACATATATATCATACACGAATCGAACTAGAAAAGAGAAAGAGAGTGAGTTGTTTAGAGAGAGAAAGAGGAGAGAGAATTGAGAGAGAAAAGAGAAATGAATTATATTAGAAATTGAACAACTTACTTTTTCTAAATAAGAAAAAGCTTATATACCCCGTCACGTTAAAGGTACGCGCGGGATATTTAACTAGGACCCGGGCTCGGGTTTTGCTTGGGATTAAACCCGAAACATATACAATATTAGATTCACTATCGAGCCCGATTCCCGATAATATCCTATTACAACATTAACTAATTAAAGACCGAAGCTCCATCGTAGAGTGACCGAACTTCCTTGTTCGACTCAATAAATTGAGGCTAACAGCAGTAAACTTTTATCAGCCCACAGTTTTTATTTATTATTATTACCTCCACCCTTTAAACGACTACCACATTGGTTGTGAGCCGGCAAGAGGTAGTGGTCTTATTTCGGCTTCGGTTTATTACATAACATTATTATTATTATAGCCAAATTTCAAGTCCTGTGGTCTTTTAACTACCTAGACAACGGTAGCGAGCCGTAAGGAATCGGTAGCCTATTTCCCCACAACACTGACAAAACCTCGATGTGTACCTTACTTTCACCAGAAGAAATCTCTACGAAGTGATTTAAACTAAGAATCGCAAAAACCTAAAGTAACTTTATTTATTCAACAATTATATAACGTTTATTAAGCTGATGGGAGCAAAAAGCCACAATTAACCTCTATGAGCCTTAAAGAGTTCCAACTACTCTATGTTTAGCATCTAACTTATATAAAACTCTATCATTTCTCATTCTTCGCAAATTTAAAATCTTTAATAAAAAGATCCGCGAATGCTTAGTCTAATAAAATAAGCTTAGCATTTTTAAAGTCTATCATGGAAACTTGTAAACTCTTGGATTTTTCAAGATAGAATTCGTATTTTAAAGCTTCTTGTATAAAAGACTAGCAAAAGCTTAAATTTATATAAGTTAAGGGGCAAGCTAGAGCGCAACATGCTCGATCAAGTCAAAATTTATTTTTAAAAAGACAAAACTACGTGTCAAAACACTTATTCTCTATTTTTGTTTTTTTTAATTTTGGCATATTTTTACTATTTTTGGTGGAAAAACGGGGTTACGTGAAGACAAGGCAAATGCAAGTAAGATCGAATCGAAAGATCTCCCCCATACTAGAACTACACATTGTCCTCAATGTGAGACTGTCACCCCCATACTAATTTCAAGGCATAATCCACATATTAAGTGGTCTCTACGCAAATCTAAAGCCGTTTATTAATTATGCTAATAGATAAATGTTAATGAATAAGATCTAGGATATCAGATTCCCATATATAAGCATAGTAAGGATTGAAGATCGAGTGGACGATGGACAAAACCACGAGCACGAGAGTCTTCATAATCCGGGCAATCCTGGACACAAAACACAAAACATGAAACACGAGAAAGGAATAAGCGAGCCCCCTCACATCACACTTATTAATAACTATTATACTAATATACTACTACTAAGGATAAGCATGGGTTGCCACCCGTGAAGCGCTTGTTTTTGTGCGAGTCTCTAGCTTGACTCTCCCCATATCATTGTAATATTAGGGACGAAACAAGTGGAAGAGCAAACTTCCAACGGACATTCTAATTCCACTGGCTTAAAAGAAGAAAAATTAAAAGGGGAGATGCCGGGGTCAAAAATGATATCCTTACTCCTGGAGGAGAGAGGAAGAAAAGAATCCACCGGATATGTGAAATAAGGAAGAAAAATTCGGATAACATATGTGAAGGAAAGATAATGGCGATCCTCAAAGGGTAAGCTCACATATGTTGGAGAAAAACTTGTCTCATGAATCCCGAGGTCGAAAACTTTGACCATAATCTTCAAATCATTAATATCACTTAAACTCCTCGGGTCATGATCAAGGAACACCTCGGGAGGGAGACTAAGTATAGTATCATTACTAAGCAAACTCTCAAGATAGAGTATATCTCTTTCCGAATCATGATAACTGTCTTCAATATCCGTAGAAATATCAACATCAAGAAAAGCATCAATCTCATCAATATCGCCTCCTAGGTCAAAATTTTTGTCCTTGGTCATTAAATCATCAATTAGAGAATTGTACAAAATTTTCTTCCAATCATTCGTTTTAGATTCCAAATCAAATAAATCATCATTCTCTTCGAGAGGCGGTTCATCGGTGAACCCCTCGAGAATGGAAACAACACTTATCATTGGTGTAGATGAATCACGGTGAAGTAAAAGCTCAACGTCGTCACTAGGAGTGAAACACTCATCCTCATTAGAATCGTAAAGAGGTGTGACTAGGAAAGTCGACTCATCAAGGTTGGAATCATAAGAATCCTTGCACTCGATGTCCTCTAATACCTCATCAAAAAGAGGGTTTACGTCACTAGAGATGTATTCGTCATCGAATTCGAAAAGAGGGTTCGAATAAATTTTAAATAAAGTCGATGCCCCATACGTCAAAGATCTCGCATACTTGAATGAATTTTGAGGCATTTCATCTTTTTGCGAGATTTTGCCTTGACGTTGACAAGCGTCACACCGTGTGACCAAGTCATGGGCATCACGGTAAATAATCGGCCAATAGAAACCGGAATCAAAGACTTTCTTAGCGGTGTAGTTCGCACCATGATGTCCCCCGGTGGGTCCATTATGGCAAGCCGTGAGGATATCAACGGCTTCTTGGCCGTGAACACATCGTCTAATCATTTGATCCGCACAAATCCTAAACAAGTAGGGGTCGTCCCAAAAATAATGCTTAACATCCTTAAAGAACTTTTTCTTTTGTTGGGACGACATCCCTTTAACAATAAAATCCCCGCATGGTAATTTGCAATGTCGGCAAACCATGGGGTACTAGAATCACCACGAAAGATATCATTCTAAGGGTCTCGAGAGGAAATGTTTCGGTAATTTTCTTTTCCTTAAGATCACTTTGATGAGGGTTCTCTAATCTAGACAAATGGCCAGCCGCGAGATTCTCCGCTTATTTTTTTATCACGAATAATGACATCGAATTCTTGGAGTAGGAGAATCCACCAGAGCAATCTCGGCTTAGCATCTTGCTTAGCAAGAAGATATTTGAGAGCTGAGTGGTCTGTATACACTATGGTCTTTGATAAGACTAAGTAAGGCCGGAATTTCTCGAAAGCATACACTACGACTAATAATTCTTTGTCCGTAGTAGTGTAATGTGCTTGAGCATCCATCATGGTCTTACTAGCATAGTGTATAGGCTGAAAATATTTGGTTTTACGTTGTCCCAAGACTGCACCTACCGCGTAATCACTAGCGTCGCACATAATTTCAAATGGTAGGTCCCAATCGGGGGCAACTAAAATCGGGGCTTTGGTTAACCTCTTCTTAAGTATATTAAACGCTTCAATACATTCTTTTGAGAAAATAAACAGTGTTTCTTTTTCAAGAAGATCGGTCATCGGCCGGGCGATTTTAGAAAAATCTTGAATAAATCAACGATAGAACCCGGCGTGACCTAAAAAACTTCTAACGCCTTTGACAGAAGTCAGATGAGGGAGTTTAGCTATAACATCAACTTTAGCTTTGTCGACCTCAATCCCGGACTTTGAAATCTTATGTCCTAGAACGATGCCTTCTTTTACCATAAAATGGCATTTCTCCCAATTTATAACTAAATTAGTGTCTTCGCACCGTTTTAGCATTTTGTCTAAATAGGAGAGGCATGACGAGAAAGAATCCCTGAAGACCGAGAAATAGTCCATGAAGACCTCCATTGTTTCCTCGATCATGTCATGAAAAATGGCCATCATGCACCTTTAGAACGTGCCCGGAGCATTACATAAACCGAAAGGCATACGCCGGTAGGCAAACGTCCCATAAGGGAAAGTGAAGGTGGTCTTCTATTGGTTTTGCGAGTCAATGGGAATTTTAAAATATCTAGAAAATCCATCTAAAAAACAATAGTATTCATTTCTCGCTAATCGTTCGAGCATTTGGTTCATAAAAGGCAACGAGAAATGATCTTTACGAGTCGCATCATTAAGCTTTCGGTAATCTATACAAACACGCCATCCGGTAACTAGTCTTGTAGGAATCAACTCATTATCTTCATTTTCAACTACGGTCCATAGCCACCCCTTCTTTAGGCACACCAAATGACGTGGCTTACCACGGACTATCGGAGATAGGGTAAATCCAATCTGCATCAAGGAGTTTGATACTTCCTTTTGATAACCACATGAATTTTTAGATTTACCCTTTCTTATGTTGAATCGCCGGTTTTGAAATCCCGTACCCCCCCCCCTTTTTCCATTTAGGGATTCGTATGAGTACAAAAACTAGGGTCGATACCCTTAATGTCTGAAATTTTCCATGTGATGGCCCGTTTTTGTGACTTAAGAACTTTTAAAAGGGCAGCCTTTTCTTTATCTTTTAATTCTTTAGAAATTATGACGGGTAATTTATTGGTTCCTTCTAAAAACACGTATTCAAGATGAGACGGTAAATCCTTGAGCTCAAGCTCCGGAGGACCATCGATGGAAGATTTTATCGTTTTAATTTCCTCAAAATGAAGTTTCTTCGGAGGGAGAGGAGAGGATGTATCATCATTTAATAACTTCTTGAGTAGAAGAAGGTCTCCCACACGGATCAAAAGGTCCCCCCCGGCCAAAATCCCATCAATTCTCGGTGGAATCGAATCATTTCTAAGACAAGCTTTGATTTCTTCCAAAATGAAGTCACCTCCTTCAAAAGGAGTGAGAGAGGGGAAAGAAGTAAAAAGGATAGGATCTAAAGACGGAGTGGGATTGCCACTTTTAGAACTATCCGAAAAACCAAGCACTTCTTGAGCATACTCTTTACATGAAACGTCGATGACATCGATTCGATTAACCGATTTAGCATTATTGTAGGAGTATCTCGAAGTTTGATCAACTTTAAAGGTTATGGCTTCATCATCAACTCAAAGAGTTAATTCTTCACCATAAACATCAATCAAAGCACATGCCATCATCAAAAAGGGTCTCCCGAGAATTAAGGAAACCCGAGGATCAACAACATAATCAACGACTACGAAGTCGGCCAGAAAATGGAACTTTCCTACTTTAACAAAGACATCTTCGGAAATACCGGATGGACTAGTAGTCGATCGAAATCTAGCAAGGTTGTTAAGAATCATTCGAGTAGGAGTAAGTTCGGGGAGTGAGAGCTTCTTCCATATGGAAAGAGGCATCAAGTTGATGCTTGCACCAAGGTCGGCCAAGGCTAAGCATTCAACTATCTCCGGAAAATCGCATGGAATAAAGAAACATTGCGGGGTTCTCCAAGTTTTTCGGCAACTTTTTAGGATACCGCCGAACAAGTTCTCATTTACCTCCAGTGGTTTTGGCTAAGTTCAAACAATTTTTCTTCTTTGTTATTAAAGAGACATTTTAAACAATGAAGAAAATTTCGCATATGTAGAAGAAGCATCCGCGACGAAGCTGACTCGAAAATGTAAGTCCCAAAAGATTTTCAAACAAACTCAAAGCTAGATTATCATCATTTTCACGGAGCTTTTGATTGTTAGCTCTTGAAGGATAAGAGGTAAATAAACTTTTTAGTTAGGAGCAACAACAGGCTTCATCAAATGGAGCATGCATTTAGACTACCGGAGGTTTGGATGTTTTTCCGGTACTCAGTTGCACCGTAGTCCGTTGTCACCCTCGGTTCCCGTTTCCACCACCTTAGGAAGAGGAAGAGAAAGGAGGTGGAATGAGGTTCCATCATAAGAAATACCGCTTCGGGTGGTGATTGCTTTCAAGTCACCTCTCGGGTTAGCAACGGTGTTGCTAGGAAGTAAACCCAAGCCCGAAGAAGAAGCGGTATTCATTTGAAAAAAAAACTACTCATCATGTTCTTAATATCATTCATTAATTCATTTCTTAACTCATTCTTGAACGCATTGTTTTATCTAGTCAACGTATTGTCCATCTCTTTCTTTAATTCCGTCCTCATATTGGTTATTTAATTTTGCATTATTTTCATATTAACGTAATTTGTCTTCATGTAGCTCGAGAGATCATTTGAAGGTCCAACTTGAGGCGGAGCTTGATAATTCAGGTTACCTTGATTGAAATTATTTCCTCGATTTTGATTATAACCTTGATTTTGATTGAAACAGTTTTGATTATTTTGCACAGGAGGAAAACCAGGTGGTCCCATTTGATTGCTTGTACGATAATTCGGGTCTCCTTGAGGATGATATGCTTGATTCTGATTATAAGTTGCTGCGTCTAGAGAAGCATTGAAAGTGTTGCCATCGGCGGCAAGACACTCATAGTAGGGATGCGGTCCCTCACAAGTCACACAACTTTCAGAAATTGCTTTAACGATATCTGGAGGTGAGGAGTTAACATGACGAAGCATAGCATTAACGGCATCAGTAAGGGCGGCCATTTCCGATGGACATGCCGTGGTAGAAGAAGGAGTATTAGCACTCACTTTTGAAACAACCGGCTTGTTTTGTAAGTTGCGAACTTTTGACATATTTTCGATAATTGTCAAAGCATCTCGAGGAGTTTTAGTCAAAAGATTACCACCGGCGGCGGCATTCAAGGAATCTTGATCGGTTGGGTTTAAAGCATTGTAAAACGTATCAAGTTGATGCAATTCTGTAAAACCATGATGTGGGCACGCACGAAGGAGATCCTTGAAATGGTCCCATGCTTTACTAAACGTTTCCTCAAACTTTTGTTGAAAATTTGTGATTTCATTTCGGAGATTTGTAGTTTTGGAAGGAGGAAAGAATTGGTTAATGAACTTGGAAACAAGATCTTCCCAAGTAAGAATAGAACGAGGGGGTTCTTTTTCGAGCCAAATCCGGGCTGCCCCCTCGATAGAAAATGGAAAAAGCATAAGCTTAATCGACGAATTAGGCACATCTTTATACTTAATCTTGGAAGTAATCTTGCTAAACCAACGAATGTGAGCATGTGGATCTTCTTTCTCAAATCCGTAAAATTGTTTTGAAGTTACGAGATTTAGAAGTCCATGTTTAAGATCAAAACTCTCCGCTGACGAATGCGGGAGTAACGATAGCATCTCCGTAACCCTGGGTGGTGCTTGGAGTAATTCAGCCATAATACGTTGACCGACCATCGTATCTACGGGGGACTCTTCAAGATAAAATGGTTCGACTCTTTGTTTGGATCGTCTTCGATTACAATGTTTCGGAGTCGTGGAAGATTCGGCAATTAAATGCGATAAAGAGCAAGTGCGCATGCACTAAAAATAAAATAAGAAAAATAAAAAGAAAAATATTTTTGTAACCGATAATCGAACAAGTGTAAGGTAGCTTCTTTAGAAAACGACAAAGAAGCGGAGGAGCGGGTATGACGTGAAAGCGTTTGTAAAACCTCTCCTTTTCGGGTTGAAGTTCGTAGGACAAACCTCCCTTTTAAAAACCTCTCTTAAAGTTTGTAATCTAAAAGTGAGCCGATTTCACAAGTGACACAACAGTTGTTTTTGTTGTTTTAACAATTTTTTTTGGTTTTTTTAAATACTTTAGGAAAAGTATTTTTGGGTTTTTTCTAATAAATCTACAAAATTATATAAGAAAAAATAAAATATTTTTGTATTTTTTTTAGTTTATATAAAAAGAAAATAGTAAAAATGAACAACTTCACGAGGAAAGTCTTCAAAAACACTAGCTTCCAAACTTCACGCGATATCGATACACACTTTCCGACAGCGCGCAAAAATTAAATGATCTCCAAATACTATAAAAGGATAAATCAAATAAAAGTATAGTACTAAGTATTCCGTAAGGATTTAAAGAAGAAATACTTTTATGCAAAGTAAAAATTCAAAAACCTTCCCCCCCGGGTCGTATCCCAACGAAGCGTCAATTGTGAATCATTAAGTTCGTGAATCGCGTGCTTATGAATGATTTACAAGGATTTTGACTTGGAATCTATTTCTACAACTAAACATGCAAAAAACAAATAAAGCAAGACTAAAAACGAAAGCAATTAAGATTAAGCACAAAAATGATAACGGAATCTAAAAACGCACTTAATACGAGTTCAGCTTGGTTCCTCCGGAGCATAGTCCTTCGTCTCCTAGCTGAAAATAAGAAGGAACACAATTAGCTCGCCTCGGGGTGTGAGTCCGGGACCAACTCCGACGTGAGAGTAAGTACAATGATTGTGAGATAAATGCGGAGAATGTAAAGTATGGTCCGAAAAGGTGTTGTGTCCCGTCCTAGGGAAATGAGCCTTCCCTATATACTATTTGGGATTTGCTACAAGACATAACCGTGGGGCTCTCTCTTGGTACAACTTGTCGGCTACGTGTCCTTCCAAGGACAGTGGTCCTTCACAAGGACTGTATCTTTGTCTGATTTTCTTTTGACACCGCTGCATTAGGACGGAGCTAATAACTCTGGAGCTGATATGTCCTTCGACATACCAGCTTCTTTGGAATTCTAGTGGTGACTTCGGACCTGATTTGTCCTTCGACAAGTCAGCATCTCCGGAGCGTTTGTTTGGTTTAGCCCGTGCTAGTTTAGTAGCAGTATCTAAGTTGTATTTCTCCTTTAGATGTTCCAGGGGAGACTATACCTCATCATGTCCCCCCAGTCTAGTATCTGCCAAGCTAGCTTGTCAGTGCTAGACTTAAATGTGCTTTTACGTCATTAATGTTTTGCTTATGCAGACGTGGCTTGCTTTTTGTCCATACACTTTCGTTACAACGTGTCACGTGATAATTTTCCAACCGTCGTGTCTTTTCCTTCTTTAATAGCAGTCTCCTTTTTTACTTTTCGCTTTACCCCTGCTTTAGTAAAAACACACATCGTTTCTGGAGCTATCGTTTTTGTTTTCTGCAGCTGCTTACCTTGCTCTGGATTCTTTACTTTTCTATGTATCTTTTTCTTTCCCTCTTACTTTTTCAATTATGGCTAAAAAGGATATGGATCTATATCATTCTCGACTCACCCCGGATGACCTAAACGATCTGATCATCAAATACAAAATTCCCCGTGATCTCCACCCTCGGCTACCCTCAGAAGAATTTGTGATGTCCGAGCTTCCGGATGATGCCATTGGTATTTATCATCGGATCTTTAATTTTTCTGGTGTTCGAATTCCTTTTTCTTCGTTCCTCCTGGCCCTTATCAAACATTACAGGGTCCACTTCTCTCAGTTGGGTCCTCTGGGTCTTAATAAGGTTATTACCTTTGAGGTGCTGTGTCGGTCCTTGCAGATAGAGCCGACGGTGACCTTATTTAGGGTTTTCCAGACTTTGTGCAAACAAGGTGATTGGTTTTCATTTGCCAAGCGTTGTGCCCCTTCTTCGGTCTGTATTGATGACAACCATTCTTGTATGAAGCATTGGAAGAGTAGCTTCTTTTTAATTGATCGGCGGGCTATTCTGGATGTTATGGTTTGGAGACATTCGGACGCAACTATTGATGATCAAAGGCCTGCTGCTGGTTCTTTTAACATGGCCGATGTGCGTCGTCTGAGCGCTCATGTTATAAAGTTGAGGGATATGCCTGGGGGTGTATTGGTTTTGTCTGGGTTGAGTCGAGTTTGGAAGAACTGTTTCTGTGATCTGGTGCTTCGGGGTGCCGATGGAAATGGTATGGGGGTGGGTTGTAACTGTTTTGCGTTATGTCCTTGGCTTTTGTTGCTTGCATTTATTGTTGTTTTTCTTTTTGCAGTTATGGGTATTCATGATTTTCGCTGCCTTCCTGAGTGGACCGGTGCTGAGGTGGATGTTAAGCCAACCCTTCAAAGGCTTCCCTTTTATTGCACTCTCCCTGCTGCGGCCGATGCTGTTATCTGAACCCTACTCCGTGAGACCCAACGAGGATAGAGTCAACAAAAGAATCTAGCTGGAACGAAAGAGACTGAAGAAGCTCTTTTGAGAGGATCAAAAGGCAACTAATAAATACAAACATTTGCCTATCCTAAAAGAAGAGAAGATCAAACTGCTATGTCTAACGACAAAGAAACGAGGACAAGAAGATTTGTGCTACTAGTAGAAATGAAAGGACTCTAGATATAGTGTTTTCCAAGTATCGACCGCTGTAATGAATAAAAATATGCTACACCCCAACAGAAAAAAGGGTGCAAGCACTAATTCACACAGCAAGATCCTTGAGAACAGTCTTTAGAAAACATAAGGTTAAAGTGGTAACCGATGGACCGCCTTAAAGAAACACTAAAGCTTGCCAAAAGAGATAGTGATGATTAGGATAAATGGGCTACCGAGATACGTACATATGATATCTTGTACGTCCAAAGAAAGGAGGCTGAAGGACCATTGTTAGCCTTAATTTTATATAAGTCCCCCCCACCGAAACAAGAAAGGGGGGGGGGGGGGGGGGGTGTACACGGTCATATTAGTCGTAATTAGTCTTGTTAAGTAATAGGGCTAGTCGGATCAACCTGCTTGGAATTGTAAACTAAGTATTTCCGTGTTATTCGGCTCAAAGCCCAAGTATAGAGCCCAAGCCCTGGCCCAAGGAGAAAAGTCCACATGCCACTTAAGCTCAAGGGTATAAAAGGACCCTCTCCACACATGGAGAGGGTGTTGGTTACCATTTCATTCACTTGTGTGTGTGTGTAATCATCCACCTCTCTAGTTTCTCTCTAATAAATCTTCCAACTTTTCTTTCTATCTTTCTAGCTTTTTTGCTTATTGGTATAGCTTATTGTTGTGAAATGGATTAAGCTTTTGGGATAACATTTGGTATCAGAGCCACGGGTGGGTTTAGTATTTGTATTTTTTTTGTGTGGTTTCGTTGTGATCTTATTCGTGTTTCTTGGTTTGGCGTTAAAAGCTTATTTTTTTTCTTTTCTCTCTTCACTTTCTTTCTTTCTTTCTCTATTCGGTTTATTTGTGGTTTAGTTTCGATCTAGAGTGGATCGAACTAGTGAGGATCGAATTAGTGACGATCGAATTTAGTGATGATACGAACAAGATAGTATCGAATTAGTGAGGATCGAACTAGTGAGGATCAAACTAGTGAAGATCGAACTAGAGTGAACCGAACGAGTGGTTTTTTCTTTTGGAGCCGAACGAGTGGTTTTTTCTTTTGGAGCCGAACGAGTGGTTTTCTTTTGGAGCCGAACGAGTGAACCGAACGAGTTTAATTCTGTTTGGACCGAACTAGACAGAACCGATCTAGCTAAGGACCGAACTAGTAACTTCATTGAGAACCGAACCAGTGAACCGATCTAGCTAAGGACCGAACTAGTAACTTCTTTGAGAACCGAACCATTGAACCGACTACTAAGACCGCACTATAAATTCATTAATAAACCTGAACCAGTGAACCGAACTAGCAGAGGACCAAACAAGCAAATTTTATTTTTACGGTTTCTTCTTGATTTTGTAAAATCCCGCGAAAGATACAATTCTTTTCTCGGTTAAAACAAGCGCTTTGTAAAATCCCGTAACATTTAATTGATTTCCCATCCCACAGACAACAATCACTTTACCTACTTAAGACCATATCCATTCACAACATCACAATGTCAAATACCAATACCAATTTGCAAACAACAAAACATCAAGTGTTCTTCAAAATGACACAGTTTATTCGTGTTCAAATTTCTAACCTTCAAGAGAAAGACAAACTTTCAAAAGTAGATGCATGCTCAGTCTTAAAGAAAATCAAGTCTCTATTTAAGTTTCTCTCAGAAACATTTACAAGACTATGGCTAACTATTCCTATCAATCAAGAGAAGCGGTACTCTTAAGACTATTAGGATTTACTAGAACAACATCTTACTAAAGATATACTTTCTAGGACTGATTGCACAACTACTTTGACTAATCTCAGAACAAAGTTTGAAAATGCTTTCAATTCAGAATTCGAAGAGCGTATGAGGAAATATACACAAAACATGGCTCATGTCCTTCAATGAAGCAATGATCTGTAACCATATATTTACCATCGAAATACATGCTTGAGATAATTCTTCATCAACAACGGACTCTGCATTTGTTGAAAACAAAAGACGTAGATGCAAGACACAAAAAGATCAATCAAATCAAAAACCCAAGGCATGTGAATTCTAATTCCTTGAAATTGAATTTAGATTGTCAAACAGAAACTCTTTCTGATAAAGAAGACAGTAATTCAGAGACTGGCATCTAACACATCACAAAGGAATGCAGTCTTGAATTAATGATCCACCAAGAGTTGCAAGCCGTCAGTCAGCAAAGTCGGATTCATTGACACATGCTCATACTCAAGCTTTCAAAGTCAATCATTCAACGTCAGATAAGTTGATTATAATCTTCCCCACTATCAAAGAGCCTCAAAGTCAAATAAAGTATCATCAATTGGGGAGATTGTTAGACTTATAATCACATATGTCAAGACAGAATGTAATCAATTATGAGCATGTTTGTCAAGAGCACAAGTTTGATCAAGAAAGTCAAATCAAGATGATTTAAGTCAAGGAGATGATGCAAGATAACGATCTCAAGAACTCAAAGTCAAAAGATAAAAGGCTCAGATCAAGAATCACAAAGCAGAATTAACAAAGCCGATACAAACAAGAACAAGAACAAAACAAAGCACAGCATAAACGGTCAAAATCATATCTTCAACGTCATTGGTAGTACGAGGAGTTTGAAGAAAGAGTACCATCCAACATTGGGGAGATTGTTAGCCTTTAATTTTATATAAGTCCACAAGAATGTTAATGTCCCTTTTATTAGTCTAATTAGTCTTGTTAAGTAATAGGCTAGTCCGTAGTTCCAAGGCGGCTTAGATTGTAATCTAATATGATTCGTTTTCGGGCTCAAAGCCCAAGTTAAGCCAAGCCCGGCCCAGAGAAAAGCCACCTGCCACTATATGGCTCAAGGGAATAAAGGTACCCACCCACACATGTAGAGGGGATGTTGGTTACCATTTCTTACACTTGGTGTAGTGGTGTAATCATCCCACCTCTCTAGTTTTCTCCTAATAAATCTTCCAACTTTTCCTTTCTATCTTCTCTATCTTTTTTGGCTTATTGGTATACGCTTATTGAAGTGAAATGGAATTAAGCTTTTTTGCTTTTTTTCACGTCATTTCTGACCCTTGGTCCACATGTTCCAACAACGGAACTTTAACTAAGACATGTTAATTTCCCGGTCCACAAAGTCCAGAAATAGTTTCCTCAAGTTCTGCACAGTCACATACTCAAATGAGCTAGAATTACTTTTAATAGTCCCGATGTTTTAATGAATTACTCAATGGAACTTCTCATGTTTGTTGTTCAAAGTCTTCCGCCGTACATGCTTCTGATAATCCCGATAAAACGTGCAACATAAACATAACATAAACTCACAACACTTCTACAACACCGATGTTGCAAGATACCTCCATTTGACATTCATTCAACACATCCATACTCCAACTCAAGTACCCCCCCCAACTGTCACTGACACATGAGAAGACATTATTCAAGCAAAACAAATACAGAAAATGCACAATGACCGACATGAATTTTTCAACATCTTCATACATCGTACATAGAACAAGGGGAGACATCAGTCTCATCATGTTGATACGTCAAACATGCATACTTTCTATCAACATCATCCTTCCGCACAACTTGTGAGTGGACCCAAGAGATCATCCATTATGAACAATTCATTGGAGATCCACTGAATCAGTGAGAACAAACGTCAGCTAGAAACAGATGGCGAGATGTGTATGTTCGCACTCACCGTGAGTCGAACCGAACCAAAGAACATCAAAGAAGCCATGGCAGATTCTGCATGGATTAAATCAATCAGAAGAACATTCATCAGTTTGATCGATTAGAATGTATGGGAATTAGTCGACAGACCACATGTGTGCAAAAATGTCATAAACTTAAAATGGCTCTGAAAAACAAACGTGATAAGGATATACTGTCATTCATACAAATCGTCGTCTTGTAGCTAAGGGATATGTCAAAAGGAAGGAATTGAATTTCTGAAAGTCATTTGCACTCCCTATTCCAGTTTCTCGATTGGAAGCTGTACATTGTACATATGCGTATGCTTGCACACAAACATTACAGGTACCAAATGACGTTAAAGACACATTTCAGTAACGGACCTCAAAAAGAAGAATGAACGTAAACCAACCAGATGGATTTTGTAGACCCATATCATCCTGACAAAGTCTACCGTCTTAAAAAGGCATTGTATAGACTCAAGCAAGCTCCAAGGGCGTGGGATGATGAACTCTCCAACTTCTTGGTATCCAAAGGATTTTCCAAAGGTTCTATTGATCCAACTCTGTTTATTACTAAAAAGGGGAAGACATATTGCTTGTGCAAATTTATGTCGATGACATCATTTTTGGTTCTAACGAACCCAAATCATTCAAAACGAATTTAGAAAACTCATGCACAAACAAGTTTGACATGTCATGATAGGGGTACTGAAATTCTTTTTAGGAATTCGATCCCCAATCCCCCCGTGGTATCTTTTATAAACCAAGCTACGTATGCTCAAGAGAATACTTAAAAAAGCCTGGTATGACCTCATGTTGATAGCATTGTATAAACACCAAGGCTACAAAACACTTGATGCTGACTTGAGTGGTACACTGGTCGACTCCAAACGAAATATGTAGTATGTGTCTCCAGCACTCATGTAACCTAACAACAAGTAGACCAGATTATTGTGGCATGCAACAGATATGTGCACGCTATCAAGCGAAAACCGACTGAGAAAATCTCATTGCAGTCAAAAAACGGATCTTTCGTACCTTAAAAGACTCCAGATAACCATGGGTCTCAAGGTATCCGAAGTGACACCGGTTCAGAACTAACTGCTTTTTCAGATTCGGATCACGCAGTGCTGTCTGTGATTCACATAAGAGCACATCTGGTGGCATAGACATTTCTAGTGGTGATAAGTTAGATCAGCTGTATCATCAAAAAAGCAGGACTCCACTTCAATTCTTCAGCAAAGCCGCGATATGGGTGACCTTTATCTGCGTGTTTCGCAATAAGATTCTAATGGTTGGAACTCCGCTCATAGATTATGTGCTTTCATTGATAAAATACCTATGATAGTTGGAGACTCAAAGGCAGCCAAAGCCATTCTCGTACATCCAGTCCACATTCCCGTAACAAGCACACAATCGATGTCAGATATCACTTCATAAAGGAACAGGTTAAAAAGGGTATTGTTGAATTATACTTTGTCGAGGAACTGAATACCAGTTACTGACTTTGTCACTAAAGCTTTATCGGAAGATAGGTTTAAAGTATCTTGTCAGACAACATTCGGTATGAGATGTATACTCCATATGAAACTGAGTTTCTGGCAATTGATTTGCTTGATCCATCAAACATCAATTTGTAAATATTTTTAGTCTCTCTTTCTTTTTGATTTACAAAAAAAATTTTGAAAAAAAAAATACAAAAATAGAAAACCAACAAAAAGAAAATACAAAAATATAAAACCAACAAAAAGAAAATAGAAAAATATAAAATCTATAAAAACAAAATACAAAATCAGAAAAAATTTTTCAAAATAAACCAAAAAGAATCTCACGCATGTCCTCTTGGAATCGATTAACATTTACGTACCTAGAAATGTTGATTAACATCGAGCACGGGCGGTAAATGAAGTTCGAGCGAGAGGTTAAATGCTTCAAACATTTCACTTCTAAATTTTTCTCTCGATAACTTATGTACATTTCAGTGCATCTAACTCGGTCTCGAATGTACTGGGAAGTGTAACGCTTCAAGTGCGCTTACTCTAAAATAGAAAAAATTCTTCTATCGATGTTTTTTAAAATCGTTAAGAACACAAATTTTTCAAAAGAGACTTTCAATGATCAAACGTTCAACAATATAGATTTGTGGTATCTTTCCATAATAAGTAGTATTTGTTAAAATTGTGTGTTCAACACTCTTTTCTCGAATAATTTACTGAGGGGGGATCTTTTAAAAACAAAGCATTATAAATGTGTTGGTACATCTCATAAATCAATTACTATGGTATCCAAACACATTCTAGTGAAATTAACAAATGAGGAAACTTAGTAATGTCAATTATTAATATACATTGTACACTAAGGCATCTCATCCGTCTTCATATTTTTGTGGTGTCATATCCAATTTTCATTCCAATTAGCCAAGTTTATAATAAATATTGGGTATCCCAGAATATACTTGTTGAAAGGGGAAGCAATTCGGAAAATGAATTCATTCAATATCGTAATATAATTTTCTCCTCCATGGGAATTTATTCTGTCAAATTTTAATCAATTGTATTTCAAATACTAAGTGTTTTATATTATTTTAAAATAAGAGAGAAAATTATAATTAAAAATATATATCAAGAATGTGAACTTTACGACTCCAAGTGCAACTCTGTCCTTACATGTGCTAGAACAATTTTCGAATCTCATAGCACATGTGTAGGGAGTCTTTGAAAATAACAATGTCAAAAAAAAAATGGATTTATGGTCGAATCTCATACCAACACCTATTAATAGTCACACGATTCCAGAAGTCATAATGGTGTTTAGTTAGGTAAAATCCAACGATCCAACCAGAAACCGGAGGTATCACCCAAGGACACTCCATAGTTTGAAATAGCAGTCCTTAGTATGATAGGGAGAAGAATTGTATAAGGAAGAATTCCGATAAGATTGAGCTAACACTGGAACCATCACAACAAAGTTGTAAAGAAATGACGTCTCGGTAAGCATTGAATGGGTTTGAAGAATGAAAAAAGAAATGTATGTGAAAAAGGGCAGAAAAGAAAGAAGCCCATCCATACACCTTAGGCAGAAACCTCGGGTCAATACATAATCTATCAAATCACAAAGATGATGTATGAGAATTGATGAAATCGTCATTGGACCCAGTGATGCAATGCACAACCCTTCCCAGCCATTCGAGTTTCTCCGTCAAAAGAAAACTTGTCTCATTTTGTCACGGAGATAACACAACTGAAACGTGTAATATAAAGACATCTCACACCGAGATTGTTGATAATGAATAGGTAGGCAGGACTGCTCCAGCCTCCGGATTACTAAAACCAAAAAGTTGCACAAAACGATCTAAGAGCAAGAAGAGATCAAGTATGAAATCTCATAAGACAACAAGTCAAAATACACGTTGTTGACACCATAAAGTTTCACATGCTGTAACGAAACAGAGAGTACTACCATTAACCTTGATATCTGCCGTGAACCTCCGAGTGCTTAACTTAAGTATTCCCAGTGAAGATGGAAATCCTGCTTGAGCCCAACATCAAACAAGCTCTAGGTAGGTACTGTGCAAGAATCTATATGAATCAAGCTGTGATAACTGATATCAAATTTGGGTCCAGTAAATGAAATTGACGACTCATATCAAAAGATAGTAACTATCTTAGATTCACCATTTACCGTGTTGTCTGCTTTGAGACTTCCTGTAATGAGACCTAGCAAGCATGGTGAATCTAAATACATCAGTGTTAGAAGATCCTACGCATTGAGCTGGAAACCTGTCAATGAGATCTTTGAATCTACCTGATCACATGTAAAGTATTTATACTATAAAACGGGTAACCGCGTATGTAAATGCAACCGAAGTCAAGATGAATGAACAAATCCATATATTCATATTCTAATTGCAAACTGTCTTATTTCAATTTGGACCGACGGTGTTGCAGCCTCATTCCAGCGAATTCGGATTCATAAACCACAGTTCTCCCTACTCAAGCTTCAAATGTCAATCATTCAAAGTCAAGATAGTTGATTCTAATCTTCCACCCACTATCAAAGAGCCACAAGTCAACTAAAGAATCTCAATTGGGAGATTGTTAGACTTATAATCACATATGTCAAACAATAATGTAACAAGTATGAGCATGTTGGTCAAGAGCACAAGTTGATCAAGAAAGTCAAATCAAGATGATTCAAGTCAAGGAGATGATGCAATATAACGATCTCAAGAACTCGAAAGTCAAAAGATAAAAGCTCAAGATCAAGAATCACAAGCATGAATTATCAAAGCCATTACAAACAAGACAAGACCAAAACAAGGCAAAGCATAAACGTTAAAAGTCATATCTTCAACGTCATCGATAGTACGGAGGAGTTTGAAGAAAGAGACCTCAACATTGGGGGAGATTGTTAGCCTTAATTTTATATAAGTCAACAAAATGTTACGGTCTTATTAGTCCGTAATTTAGTCTTTGTTAAGTAATAGCTAGACGGGATTAAACGGGCGTGTGATTTGTAATCCTAATAAAGTCCGTGTTTCGGGCTCAAAGCCCAAGTTTAGCCAAGCCCGACCCAAGTAGAAAAGCCCACATGCCACTTATGGCTCAAGGGTATAAAAGAACCCTCTCCACACATGGAGAAGGTGTTGGTTTTACCCATTTCATTCACTTGTGTGTGTGTGTAATCATCCACCTCTCTAATTTCTCTCTAATAAATCTTCCAACTTTTCTTTCTATCTTTCTAGCTTTTTTGCTTATTGGTATAGCTTATTGTTGTGAAATGGATTAAGCTTTTGGGATAACAACCGGTAGTGAAGAAGTTCTTTGGTCAAGGGGTGCAAGTAAAGGAGACACCAGATGCAAACAAAGGGGGGATATTCGACCTATGTAAGGGATTTCAAGCAAATTAAACCCTAACAACAAGGGTCTAGAGGTTGTATTTAGGTAGAGAAACAATTGAAGAAGGTTTGAGTGTAGGAATTATCCTAGTCAGTCCTAAAGAAAAGATGTATTCATATGCCATCCAATTGAAGTTTAAAGTATCCAACCATGCCATGGATTGTGAAGTACTATTGGCAGGACTAGCTGCCTCTGCTAATCAAGGTATGAAGGAGTTACATGTCTTCATTGATTCATTAACACTGGTTGCTCAGGTAGAAGGAAACCATACACTGGCAACAGAACAAGAAAGAAGGTACAAAGGGGAAATTATGGATGCAACGACCCTATTCCACATGTTTTGAATCACACATCTCCCAAAAATCTTAAACCTAAAAGCAGAAGTGTTAACAAGACTGGAAACTATAAAGCTAGAATTCCTCAACCAGGAAGTATCAGTAGGTATCAAAACAAGACCATCGATAGAAGAGACAAGCAGCAACAAGAAAGGCAAAGCAACAAGCAAAGCACCAGGGGCAAAACCAAACTGAAACCAACGAAGCTAGTGAGTAGTAACTGAATAGACTGAAATTGTAGCATATGCATAGATGCTCTATGTAACAACCATCCTAGGTAGTCATTCAAAGTGTTAGCTCACTCTCAGAGGCATCTACTTTTAAATTGAAGTATTGATTTTTACCTTAGCATGATAAAGTCAAATTCTATTGGATAAGTAACAATGAATCATAACACAAAGCTGGTAAAGTTCATGGCTCTCTACATTCTTGATATTAGTAAAATAACACACTTACCCCATACGCACGAAACGCATATGGGAAGACAAAGTTAAAACATGAAAACTTTAGCATAAGGCCGAAGGAGGAGACACAGTGATCCCTTCCTTCTGGGTGAATAACTCCGATGAACAACAACGTCGTAGACAGAACATATAACAACAAGGGAGGAAGGAAACACAAGCAACTTGTAATGTGTACGAACATAGCTAATAAACATTTGCTCTGGTATATGGGGTAATTCGCGAATGTGATCCACCGGATCAATACAAAAAAAATAATAAAGCATGAGCAAAACAAAAGGCGTTTTTGGGCGCATAAACAATGGCTAAAGTCTAGATTACAAATGTATAAACATTACAAACAAGCTATGAGAAACAAACCAGCATACCAAAGAGCGGATTATATTAAAAGGGAAATTATATTACAAAGTATCTATTACAAGCCAAACGAAGGCGGCAATACAATCTTCTGACGTATCCCGTGGGTTACAAAAAATTAAAAAAAAAAGGAAAAAAAAAAAAGTAAAAAAAAAACTATCTTAACAGAGCTAGGTAACGCAGAAAGATTCAAGAGGCTAGGCATGATGGCATGATGTCTGTTTTAGAAAGCAATATTTTGCCCATTGAACCTACGGAGGCTTGACCAGCTATACTATAGGTCCAAGGGGGAAGCCATTCGGTTTAGGGCGGGTGGCATGACTCATGATCTGCTGGATGGACAACAACACATCTACAGTCAATTTGCCCTAAGCGTGGAGCAACAAGTGTTCTCCGGCATACCATGCGATCCTCCCCTAACAAAAAATGGACTTAAAAAACAAAAAAAAAGAAAGGAAAGAAAAAGGAAAAAGCTAGAAACCTAAACCCTAGAAGGGGGAACAATAACCTTTTCAACGGTAGAAGGAGCAGAACCATCACCTTTCTCACTAGCAGAAAGGGCCACAACAACATCGGTAAAGCCGAAGGAACCACGCTCCGACCCTACCACGGTCACTTCAGCAACATCATCCAAAACATAAGAAGTACCCTATACAAAAACACCTCCAGACTTAGAATGGGCAACACCATCAGTCATCTCAAGATTCGACCCATCAACCGTAGCACTTACCTGCTCCTCATTCTGCTCTAAAGCAACGACAAAGGAGGCAAGGACAACATTAGCAGACAACTCCAAGGATTTGGAAATAGGTATCACAGTTGACTCCTTTGTAATAGGAGGAGAAACACGAGTATCCCTTGGAATGGGGACATTGGCCGGACGAACCAATTTCTCAGGTTCAAGCTGAAGGATAACCGATAGAGATTCAATAGCATACTCAAAAATCTTGTTAAGAAAAGCATAATCAGTTTGAGCAACAAGAGGGGAAGCTTCAACAAGCCTTTCCTGAGCACCAGACATGAAATTAACCATCTTTTTTAACACATTAGCAAACTCATCCTTAGTCCGATGCATACTCAACCCACGCTCAAATCCAGAACTAGTATCCAAAGACAAGAGTTCACCTTGAACTCTACTAAACTCATCAGAAGCAAGAAACTTCTAGACAAACCCTGGAATTGGCCTCGGAAGAAGGAAGAAAATTCCGAAGGAGTAGCCTTCAGCAGCAGAATCTCCTCATCCCTTTTAGCTTCAAGAATAGTAGCTTGATTAAGAGTGGCGAAAAGACGAGCCACCTCAGAATGCAAATTATCCAGACTTTTACTAAGGGACTTAATCTTCTTCTTCCTCTCTTTTCCATTGGCCTTAGACTTGGCAAAAGAAGCATTGGAGTTAGCAAGGTTATCATTAAGTCCATAAACCTGCTTCTTCAAGGTAGACACTTGAAGTTCCAGCCTAGTCAAGCCAGCAACCTTCTCCTCATAACCCTTCAGCCTAGAATCTGTTAATAACACATACTCATGATGAGATTAATTCAACCCATGATAGCGAGCAAGAAGCTCGCCACCATGCGACATCACCATACAGTGCAACACACTCATCTTTGCAGTTAATTGATCATCGGACAAACCCTCAACTCGAACCATCTCTCTTGGTGTGGGAAACATTAACAACAAATATACCCCCCCCCCCCACCTCCCCCCCCCCCCCCCCCCCCCCCCCCCCCCCCCCCCCCCCCCCTCCCCCCCCACACCCCCCCCCCCCCCCCAGTCTTACAAAGAGCAAGATCCTTAAAAACCTCCTTCGTTTGAACTCCGAAAGTAGGTCGGTAGGGAGCATCCAACTCCTCTCGAGTAAACTCACAGTTCCCAGCAACACCATCCTCAGGATAAGTGGCATAATAAGGACCAGCGGAAAAGGGGAAGAAGTCCGTATAAATAGCATCACCGGAAACATCCCTAAATGAGGAAGCAGGTCTGGAGGACGGTCTTTGTCGGCTTACACCACCAGAAGGTGCAACAACATCATCAACCATAATGCCCTTACCCTGAGAATCTGCAAAATAAAAATACAGTAAGGCGAAAAAAAACTTATAAAGCAAAAACAATTACCTTTGGTGTTAGAGCCTTCAGTATAGGAGCAATGGAGCCAACAAGTCACCGACTCTGGTTCCCTGCATGAAGGATCATAGCCGCAGAACGAAGAGGGTTAACCACGGAATCTCAACACAAGCATCATCATTACCATCACTCTCATCATTAGAGTCACCTACAAACAAATTAGGCTGAGTATAATGCAATCGAATGATTGAGCCTAAGTCAGACTAGAACGCTAGCCACAAAGGCTGAAGCGACACCATAAGTAGAGGCCTTTAGCTTCTGAGAAGCTTTAGCCTTAGCAGTAATCTTGGAACTAGGGGTACCAACGGCAAGATCCTATGAAGTAAGGTTCGGGATAACAGCATCGGCCGCAGCGGGAGGAGTGCAGTAAAAGGGAAGCCTTTGAAGGGTTGGTCTAACATCCAAATGAGGCTCCTCCTGGACCTCAGCACCGGTCCACTCAGGAAGGCAGATAAAATTATGAATACCCATAACTGCAAAAAGAAAAACAACAATAAATGCAAGCAACATAAGCCAAGGACATAATGCAAAACAGTTACAACCCACCCCATACCATTTCTATCAACACCCCGAAGCACCAAACCACATAAACGGTTCTTCCAAACTCGACTCAACCCAGACAAAACCAATACACCCTCAGGCATATCCCTCAACTTTATAACATGAGCGCTCAGACAGCGCACATTAGTCATGTTAAAAGAACCAGCAGCAGGTCTTGGATCATCAATAGCTGCGTCCGGATGTCTCCAAACCATAGCATCCGGAATAGCCCGCCGATCAATTAAAAAGAAGCCACTCTTCTAATGCTTCATACAAGAACGGTTGTCATCAATACAGACCTGAGAAGGGGCACGACGCTTGGTAAATGAAAACCAATCACGTTGTTTGCACAAAGTCTGAAAAACCCTAAATAAGGTCACCGTCGGCTCTATCTGCAAGGACCGACACAACACCTCAAAGGTAATAACTGTAGATCCCAGACTTAATAGATCTTTCTAGCCTTTTAAGGGTGGTAGCCAATTTGGATAGATCCAAACTAACTACAAGAGAAACAATGACTATGAACAATATAAGTTATGCGGAAACTAACTTATACTGCTAAGAAGAACAATGAATAAAACAGAACTTTGATTACTATTAATCTGCTAGCTTACAGATTACTAACTATGAATACTTGTGAAACTTGTATCTCTAACTAGTGCCGTAGGGTTCCTTTTATGCACCAAGGAAACCCTAATGAGCTTACAACATGGCTTTAAAGTGATCAAGCATATCTATTCCCTATATATCCTCATGCCATACACTTAAGCATACTTAATCATTCTATACTAACAGTACTAATACAAAGCTAGCAGTACTAAGTGACTATCTTTTAGTATTGGCAGTACTAACTATAACCAGCAGTACTAATACTACAATTGGCAGTACTAAGGACTTAGTTTATATTCTTCAATCTTCATAGCATAGCATCACAATCCCTTCCACAGTATAAACTTTTAGAAGCCCTTTAATTCCTAACAATCCTCCCCTAAACTTGTGATTTTCCTTCAAATGTCAAGTTTCTTCTTAATTAAATCTTCTAGTCTTCTTCTGCTAAAGGTGCTTCTAAACACACTATCCTTGCTAATGAATTTGAAACCTGATAAACTTTAAGAGCTCATATGCCATCTCAGGAGCACATAGTTCCACATAGAAGTTTCCATCTAGAGCATTCTTGTAAGTGTATCCTGTGGAAGTGGATACTTCTTTTCAACTAGCATATAGATTGTTAATTCTCTCAGCATCAAGGAGTGAACTCCACAAAATTCATAGAGCTTCCATTCTATCAACTCTTGACTGTTAAGATTTTTCCAGATCTTACCATTTTCATCTGGATCAAACATGATCTTCATATCTCCCCAGAGCATCAAATCATCAAACCCTGGTCTTGTGGATGCATACATTTCATTGAACAGTCTGTATAGCACAATCAAATCATCTCTGTCAAAGTCATTTAGCATCTCACTGAAGAACTTATAAGTCTTGTAGGTTCCATCTGCCTTGTGTATTTCATAGAATCCCATATCTCCTTTGCAATAAGATTTCTAACTAACTATTTGGAGAGTTGTCTAACAGCCCAATGGCTTCACAATAATTGCTTTTTCAAGTCAACACAACTTTTACATACCTCCCATAGTGGAGTTTTTCTGGATCATCCTTGGTCTTCTGCCTTTTGTTCTGTCTTTCTAGCCTTTGAGCTATCTTTCATCTTCTGTAGCTTTCCTCTTTCTTTCTTTCGCAGATCCATAGGCATAATGATTTGTGTTTGATCCTATACCTGTTCAAAATATGGGTCAAATGTCATCCATATTCATACCCTTAGAAGTAGCTCATCTTATTACCCTCCTTGGATTCTCAGAAATACAGAATCATATTCTTCCTCAACAGCTATATAATATATAAGGTTTGTTTAGTTGTGCATGATATCTTAGAACTAAAGGATCATTCCAATCAATCTCATGTTCTTGTGTAGCTTGTGTAGCTTCAGCTAGAACTTCTTCCCTTGCATCCAGCTTCCTTTGTAGTTCTAAAGCTGCTTCCAAATTCATCCTTTCTTGTTCTTGTTATGTCATTACCTTTGCTTGTTCTTCCTCAAACATCTTTTTGGCTATCTCCTCATCCATGCTCATCTGAACTTGAACCCTTTTCTTAAGTTTCTTTGGAGGCTCGGGTTCTTGCATAATTTCTTTCTCTTTGTCTTTAGCCTTTCCACCAGCAGTACTGTCTGATTCACTGACAGTACTAACTCTAAGCTTAACAGTACTAATTTAGCCTAACAGTGCTAACTTTAAGCCCAGCAATACTAACATATAGCCAGCAGTACTAAGTAATGCATAGCAGTACTAAGGAAAGCCTAGCAGTACTAACTTTGAGATACCAGTACTAGCTCCAGTGTCGTCCAAAAAGTATATCCAACATCAAATCTTCACTCTCATATCCTCTCTTTCTGTTTTTTGCTCACTTAATCTCTCTATTCTTTTTGCTCACTAATTCACACAAGTTTGTACAATATGCCATCAATTCCATTAGTTTTAAACTGTCCTCCCCACTTCCAAGTGTGTAACAGCTTGAGAGAGGTGGATCATTAGACTGTATAGTTTTTGGCAAACTATCAGCCATCAACGAATTTGATGATTCTTTACCAGTTGTCGTTTGCCCTGGAATAGCCAATGCTTCATTGCAATAACATGGTACATTGATAACCATATAGTTTTGAGTAAACTATCAACTATCAACGGATTTGAAAAGTCTTTACCAGAAGTCGTTTGCTCTGGACTAGCCAGTTCTTGATGTCTGTTAGACATGGTAAACTGATAACCATTTGTTGTGTGGTGATAAAAACCAACACTTAAAGAACATCCATGCTTCCAGCAATTTCCTCTTCTTAAATTAAGCGTCTAGGGACAATTCCAATCCACATGTACTCAGCAGTATTAACTGAACATAGCAGTATGAACTTTTGTACCAGTAGTACCAACTACCTTCAGCAGTAGTAACTAAGCTCAGCAGTAAAAATGAGTTATACCAACAGTATTAACTTTGTCTTCAATAAACATGCAACATATGAACCTCAAAAGTCATCATGCAATCCATAACCCATCTTCTAACTAAAAATTCATCTACAAACTGTACAACTCCAAACTATACCATCTTGCCTCCCCTGAACCAATGCAGCTATAGATTGATCATTCCAATGTTAACAATTAAGAAATTAAACCTGCTAACATCAAAAGCTTTAGTTAAAAGATCTGCCACATTGTCATCATTGTGAATCTTCAGCACCTGGATAAACTTCTTCTCATAAGCATCCCTAATGAAGTGGTGCCTAATCTCAATGCTTTGTTTTGGAGTGAAATACTGGATTCTTTACAATGCATATTGTGCTCTCATTATCAATGTAGATCTTTGTGTTCATAAAATTGAACCCATAGTCTAACATTTGATTTTGAATCCACAATACTTGCCCACAGCAGTTGGCAGCAGCAACATATTCTGCCTCTGTAGTAGAAGTAGCCACAATTGTCTGCTTCTTGCATTGCCATGAAATAAGTCTCCTGCCAAGAAATTGACAACCTCCTGTTGTGGATTTCCTGTCAAGATTTGCTCCAGCATAGTCACTATCTGAGTAGGCTTCCAGGTCAAATGATGACACCCTAGGATACCAAAGGCCCAGTTTGGGTTTGCCCTTGAGGTACCTAAAGATTCTCTTCACAGCATTAAGATGGGAGGTCTTTGGAGTTACCTGAAACCTAGAACAAGCACAGACTGCAAACATAATATCAGGCCTAGAAGCAGTCAAGTACATTAAAGAGCCAATCATGGATCTATAAAGATGTACATCCACATCAGCAGCTTCTTCATCCTTGGTCAAAGGCTTCTGGGTCTCAATTGGAGTACTGGCAGTCTTCACACTAGCAAAATCAAACTTCTTCAGGGTCTCTGCAACATACTTATCCTGACTTATGAAAATACCATCTTCTTTCTGTTTGACTTGTAATCTAAGAAAGAAGGTGAGCTCTCCCATAGAACTCATCTGAAATCTACTCTTCATCAATGCCTCAAATTCATCACACCAAGACCTCTTTGTAGAACCAAAAATAATATCATCCACATAAACCTGCACTAACATGATATCATTCTTGTCCTTCTTGATAAAAAGAGTCTTGTCAATGGTTCCTCTTCTGTATCCACTCTTCAACAAGAAAGTAGATAAAGTAGCATACCAGGCTCTGGGAGCTTGGTGTAAACCATACAAAGCTTTCACAACCTTGTAGACCTTCTTAGGGAACTTAGGATCTAGAAAACCTGAAGGTTGAGACACATACACTTCCTCATCAATTGTGCCATACAAGAAGGCACTCTTCGCATCCATTTGATAAACTATGAATCCCATATAAGAAGCAAAGGCCAAAAAGATACTAATGGCTTCAATCCTAGCCACAGGAGAAAAAACCTCATCATAGTCTATCCCTTCCTCTTGTCTATATCCCTGGGCAACCAACCCTGTCTTATTTCTAACTACAACACCTCTTTCATCCTTCTTATTCCTGTAAACCTATTTTGTCCCAATTGCCTTCTTTCCAAAAGGCAAGTCAACCAAAATCTAAACTTTTTGAATCTTGAATTGCAGCAGCTCTTCCTGCATAGCATCAACCCAACTTTCATCTTCAAGAGCTTGAGATATCTTTTTGGGTTCAACCTGAGAAAGGAAGCAAGCAAACAAACAGTGCTGGAAATCCTTGTGATTATTTCTTCTCTACTTTTGAATATAGCTAACAAAAGCATAAGCTCCAGAACTTTTGTTCACTTTGCTCCTTGTCTGAACTGTTGAGGTTGGATCTCCAAGAATTTGAGTTGTCAGATGAATGGAGTGTATCCTTGATGTGGGAATAGGACTAACATTCACAGTGGTTTCTAAATTAGTGAAGTCAGCCACTGCACCCTCATCATCATAAGATGCATTGGTAAAAATCTCATCACTTGGATTGTCATAAATATCCTCAAGAGCAGGTATTTGAGAATCATCTTGGTCATTGTTGGTTAGATCAGGTCCACCAGTACTAAAAACTCTTAAAGGACTGACAGTACTAATTGGTGAGCTAACAGTATGAACTGTGTTAGTACTGGTAGCTCTAGTAGCTCCTTCTTGAAGAAGCAAATCCTCAGTACATTGAGCAAACTACTTTCTAAAAGCTTCAGCTGCATCATTAGCCTCCTTTTCTTGTCTTTTAAGCCTTTCAAGCTCCTTTAAAAAGGCATGATCTTTTGGCTCCTCATTTGTCTTTGGACTAGTATCCCCATTAGGCTTTTCATCTCCATTCTTTGCTTTTGAGTTCTTGACTGTTGAAGTATAAGAAGACCATAATGGCAGTACAAAGTATTCTTGAGCAGGTTCAACTTCCATTTCAGAGTTTCCTGCATTAATATTATATTGTGTACTTGCACTATGATTAGCTTCTTTTGGTCCTGCAGTTTTTTAGCTTTATTTTTTGCAGTAACAGGCTGATAGTTCATGAAATCAGATAAATAATCAAGATCAAACAGCCAATTAGGTCCTTTCCCTGCAACATTAGGTTTATTTTCTAAAAAGTTTATATGCAGGTTTTCTTCAACCCTCTTGGTTTCTAAATTGTATACCCTAAAAGCCTTGCTATTTAGAGAATACCCAACTAAAAACCCTTCATTAGACTTTTCTTCAAACTTGCCTAGGTGGTCAATGGTATTCAAGATGGTCAGATGGCACCCAAAAGGTCTTATTTAGCTTATGATTGGTATTTTACCAGTTATAAGTTCATAAGGTGTCTTAACACCCTATTAAGGACATAGCAAGCAGTACTAACTGCTTTAGCCCAAAAAGTGTTAGGTAAAAATGAATCTGCTAGCATTGTTCTAGCAGCCTCAATTAGGGTCCTGTTCTTCCTCTCAGCAACTCCATTTTGTTGTGGAGTTCTGGCATTACTACATTCTCTCTTGATCCCTTTTGACCCACAGAATTCAATAATGTCTTTGTTCTTGAATTATGTACCATTATCACATCTAATAGTTTTAACCTTTTGATTTAATTGGTTCTCAATTTGTCTTATAAAGTCCTTAAGGATGCCACTAGTTTCATCGTTAGTTCTTAAAAAGAACACCCAACTAAACCTGCTAAAATCATCAGTGATAACAAGGCAATAAGTCTTATGGTTTATGCTCCTTACAGATGTAGGTTTAAATAAGTCCATATGTAAAAGCTGTAAGGGCTGACTAATAGAGCTCACTACTTTGGCCTTACATGAGGCCTTGTGTTTCTTTCCTTTCTGACAAGCAACACATGTGTGGTCATTTTGAAAAATCTTTGAAGGTAAACCTCTTACAAGGTTCCCCTTCACAAGTTTGTTTAAAATTTTAAAATTTACATGACCCAACCTTCTTTGCCATTTGTTAGATTCATCAACTGTGGCATTTTCAATCAAACAAGTTAAACCTCCGGTAGGAACAATGTTCTCTAGGTTGAAACTATACATATTGTTTTGTCTGGGGACTCTAAGTAATACTTGATTTCATCAGGCAACTTAAAGTCAGGAGACAACACAAGACATTTAGAGTCAGTGAAGAGAACCTTGTTCTTCTTGTTACATATTTGTGACACAGAAAAGAGATTAAATTACTTTAGTTCTTTCACAAAGTACACATCCTCAAAATCTAACTTTCCAATTATTATTTTACCTTTACCAGTTATTTGACCTTTACTTCCTCCAAAAGTGAAAGATTCACGTAAACTATGATCCGGTGGTCTTGGTGAGTCAAACCACATGATAGCCATTTTAGTGAGAGAAAGTAGAGAAATGGAAGATGGATTTGTGTTAGTAGATGGAAAATAGATGAAGGATACAAATGACTCAACAATGCCAAATGACTCAACCCCTCTATGGAAGCCATAGAGGGGTAT